>JBBPTO010001366.1:0-16235 GCA_038094155.1 Pulveroboletus cf. aberrans
ACGTATAGCAGTTTAGGTCTTTCAACATCTCTTCATCTGAAGCCCACTGTGAGGGGGCATTCTAGATGAGCCCCCACAGAACCCTCAGGCACATCCAAGAACCCCCGCTCCAGAAAATCTTTGTCCATCTCCTTTGCAACTGATATCTGACAGCTCTGATGCATCCACATCTCAATCAATCCATGTCTGTCATGCTGAAGAGATGTTGAAAGACCTAGACTGCTATATGTCTCTGGACAGGAAACTAGCAGGTCAGCAACACAAAGAAAGAAAATGAAGGGATGATAGGTTTGTCCCAGGGGAAATTCATAGGGTAGAGCTCCATGGAAGAGAACCATAGGACTTACAGGAGGCAAAATGAATGATGATCTGCAAGAGCTCCTATGCTTCAGACACAGCTGATGAACACAGGACTTGATTCTTCACAGATCAGGAGAGAGAGATGAAGAGATGATCACAGACATGGCTGGATCACTGACAATGATGAAGAACTGAGCTCAAGATGGATGGAAGATAGACAGAAAATAGATAGATGATATTGTGCTCTGTGTGAAACACAGTTTTTATAGCCTGGGCACATCTGAGACTCTAAATACATGTAAAGAGCATGACTGGATTGAAAACTGGATTGACGGATCAATGTATCTGGTGACTGGGTTGACGGAACTGGATTGACTGGATGTACAAATGAAAGTGTCCAGTGTAGTAAAATGAAGGTTTGACTTACCAATGGGTGACAGATGAGAATGGATTGGATTGAATATGAGAACTGGATCATACAGGATATGCTGGATATGCTGGATATGAGAACAGGGAACTACCATTCCCTACAACGTGTCATTCTGCATTCAACATATTTTGACAGCTCCAATCTGAGCTCATCTCACTCCATTCCTCACATTTGACATCACTGCTGATCCTGTCACATTTGGGTCTTATCTCACTTTGTATCTGATGTTTGTATTTCATCTGTGTGCCTAGCAGAGGGTCAACTTGTGACTAGCTAGTGCCATTTTCATCCTTGATTTCGATTCACATCACTTTGTTTTCATTTGCCCTTGTTCTCAACTTTGTACATTTGATCTGATCTGCTTTTGATCTGGTCTGGTCCATTTCAATCTGGGACTGGATTCACTATGTTCAATCCATTTCGCCACTGGATGCCTATGTGGGGCACACTGCAGGCATATTCATTTGACAGACATTCCGTCACCTTATTATGCTACCTCAATGACATTGATGACATTTGCACAGAGAAGGGTCTCGGAGACCAACAAAAGATCAAATGCACATTTTACCACACATCTCTCAATGAAGTGGAACTCTGGGAGATACTCCCAGAGGCGACTTCTGCTACCCCGGATTGGCTTGCATTCATAGCAGCCATCATTTCATTGTATCCAGGATGTAAATCCACTAGCTGTTATTTCAAAGGCGATCTGCTGACATTCATAGGTACATCTCAGTCACAACCACTCTGGGATCTTGACGATATCAGAGCATACCATCATCAATTCCTCAAGATCTTGTCTTGTCTCATCATGCTTGACCATCTCTTGGTACAGAAGTGAGACTATCTCTTCAAGAGTGGTCTTTCATCCAACATCCATGCATCCATCCACAACCAGTTGCTAGTGGTCTGGTCTGACGTCCATCCAGATGATCCATATCTGATGGCGGACACCCTGGCAGCTGCTACTTTCCTTCTTTCACATCATCCTCCTCATTCTGAACCTGTGCCTACTCATTCGCTGCCTCTTTCTATCGAACCACTGCAGGTACCTTCCACACCAGATCACATAGATCTGGTTCACACTTCATTCATCCCTCCTCCACCTTCCATCCCTTTCGTTGTGCTGGATCTCGTCGATCCATTCAGCACTCCTGTCAAGCTGCTCTCATCATTTCTCACTACCATCACTCTGGACCCCATCAGTCTGGAGTTCACCTCATTTGTACTGCCTTCATTGTCTTGCTCATCCACCGCACCAGGTCCCATTGATCCAGTTTTTGTTACATCCGTTCTGCCTTCATCTCCATCTCCTCTGCTTTTCACTACCATCACTATCACTTCCACCACTGATGCTATCTTGGACATTGACACATCCATTTTCACAGAGATCTCTGCATTTGAAGTCTCAATACCTCCATCATGCACCGAGCCCACCATCATTCCCCCACTCATACCATCCATTGATCTGGTGCCCATTGCACTGGTTAAAGCAGCACATCCAGACACTATTCCATCACCAGTTCCATTTGAGCCACCTCTGCTATCCGCCTCCCCTCCCATTCATATCTCAGTTCTCCCACTACCTCATGCCTCTGTCCTCTCATTCTCGAGCCTGGACATCGTCAATAATGTCCTGGATCCCCCTTCTCCATACTCAATTCATCTGTCATCTCAGTTTCAGTGACCTCTATGGCTTGATGCCCAGGAGGTCATCATTCAAAGTCCTCCATGGAAGGGAAGGGACTGTAAAGCCCTTCCATTGTCTTTTTCTAATCATATTCCACCACTATCCGACATTCCAATCCACCCTCCAGACCCAGATCTGGACCCCATATACCAGATAGGATCCCATCCTGTTCTTTTTGCAGATTCTGTTTGTAAAATTGGTCATTCAGTAGGTATAGACACAGAAAGTATTCTCAATGAAGAAGACTCACTTTCCATTCATTTGACTTCATAACATCATTCATCAACAATCTGCCACCATTTGTCAAGATTCCCCTACACCATACTGATCATCCGCCGCTCTTATCATTCAAAATTGTATACTAGTTGTTTCTACCCCAGTTTTCATCTGGCGATATCTGTTTCACCCTGGTTTCCAATCTGGTGATCTCTCATATCAAACTGTCTCTTTCGATACTAAAAACAAATGTCCAATAGAAAAACAAAATCATTACAATAGATTCTCATCCATCTCATCTCTACATATGTTTCCTTCATTTGATGCACACACTCATCAAGTGCAAGATCTTCATTTTCACTCTTTTCATTCATTATCCCATCATCCAGTTTCAATCTGTTCTCGCACACTTGGACTCAGGTTCTATCATCAAAGGTATAGAAGTGATAGTAGATTGAAGAAGGCAAGTCAAGTGGAACCTCACACCTCAGTTTCGGTTCATTCGATTCTGTCAATGCATTCTTTTCTCTGATTCTATCCTCAAAGGTGTAGAAGCAGAAGTCAATCAAAGAAGAAAAGTTGAGCAGACCCTTGCATCCAGTTTTGTTTCATTTCATTCATTTCTATGATTCTACTCCACCATACGTCATTACTTACATTTCATTCATTTTGTGTCATCCGGTACTGATAGCCTTGTCATCCAGCAGGTCAGATAGGACAGGACAGGACCAGATAGGACAACTCAGATCATCCAGATCATTCAATCCAGACCAGGATCATTCAGATCCAGTCTCCACATCATCCAGCATCATCCCATTCACAGACAGTTCACCCTCATGCCTCTATTCATCTCCAGGCTTTCAGGGCTTGGATGATGGCAAGGAGTTCATGATTATAGATGTTGTAGTTCCTCTCAGTGGGGGAGAATGATTGCAAGAGGTACAAACAGGGGTGCTAGTCTCCATTGGCATCAGTCTGGAGTAGGATTGCTCTGGTGGTGAACTTTGATGCATCAGTCATGATGGCAAAGGATTGGAATGTATCAGGGAGGTGAAGGACTGGTTTTGACAGGAAAAGAGCCTTCAGCTTATCAAAGGATTTCTGGCAAGTGGGGGTCCAGTCCCAGGAAAGATTCTTCTTTATAAGATCTATCAAGGGATGGGTGATGGAGGAGTAGTTATTAATGAATTGCTGGTAGAAGTTGGCAAATCTGAGGAAGGAGTGGATGTCTTTGACCTTGGTCAGGGTAGGCCAAGCAGTGATTCCATTGAGTTTGATAGAGTCCATGGCAATCTGTCCTAGTTTGACAATTATTCCAAGGTATTCTACCTTGAAGGTGGTGAAAGTGCACTTTTTGAGCTTTAAGTGCAGGTCAAGTTCTTGCATCCTCTGTAGGACATGCTTGGTTTGTTCTTCGTGGAGTTCTGGATCAGGAGAGAAGATAAGGAGGTCGTCCATGTAGATGACAAGCCATTCTTTGGTGATCATGTCTCTAAATGAATCATTCATGAATCATTGAAACATGGCAGGGGAGTTCATGAGTCCAAAGAACATGACAAGGGATTTGAACAGGCCTTTGTGGGTGATGAAGGTAGCCTTCCATTGGTCACCATCCTTGATCCTAACATTGTTGTATCCCCATCAGACATCAAACTTAGTGAAGACCTTTGTGTCTTTCAGCTTATCAACAAGATTGCAGATGAGGGGGAGGGAGTATGCATCCTGAATGGTATGTTTGTTCAGGTAATGATAGTCTTGGCAGGGATGGAGTTTGCTGTCTTTCTTCTTGATGAAGAAGAAGGGTGCTGCTTGGGGGGAGTTTGAGGGATGGATTTTTCCACAATTGAGGTTTTCTTGAATAAAGTTCTTGGTGGCCTTCTGCTCATCTGGGGACAATGGATAAACTTTCTGGATTTTGAGAACAAAGGAATCATTGAGGTGGATTTCATGATTATAAGGGCATGACAGGGGAGTGTGATCAGATGCTTCCTTTGTGAAGACATCTGAAAACTCAGCATATTCAGGGGGTAGAGTGGTCTTGAGTTTGACTTTGTCAGCCACTACTGCAAGCTCAGTGGCAGTGGTAACTTTGTTGACAAACCTCTGGTGTTGGAGGCTGCCATGGGGGTGAAGCAGGTCCTGAAGTGGGCTATTCAGTGAAGGTCTGCATACCTCTTGGTGATACTGATGAGTTTGGACTCTTCTTCCTTCTGAAGGTAATCAAAGAGCCTTTTGTCATAGACTTGGTGAACCACAGTCTCCTTGGGAGTGGCAGTGGGATAAAACTTGTTGTGCTGTTTAAGGTCAGTAACATGGCCCTGGTACAAGTCTTTCAACTTGTTGAGGAATTCGGAGATGGTGCAGGTCTGTTTAGATCAATTGATGAGGGGGTTGACTGCCTTTAGCCAAGGCAATCCTAGGATGACATTCTGTCATCCACAATCCATGGTGTAAAAAAGAATCTTTTTGGTGATCACTTTGATGTTGACAAAGAGTGTGGTAGAAAATGACACTTTGCCTTTCTTATTAGATGACATGTCAAGGTTGCAAAATTGTAATGGTTTCTCAAGTCAGGATGTAGAGAGTTTGTTCTTCCTAATGAATTCCCAGTCAATGCAGTTAATATCTGCACTGCTATTGATCAGGGCATGAGATTCGATGGTTTTGAGAGTATGCAATGGTATGATGAGTTTGATGGGAATTTGCATAGATTTCATTGTATGGGATACAGTTACAGGTGCACATACAGTGTAGGAGGTGGCAGACATCAAGGCTGGCCTCTGTTCTAAAAATCCTGAGAACAAAAATGGGTGGTCCTTCCAACCACTTCTTCATCGTCCTCCTCACATTCTTTTAACATGGGGAGGTCCTTGGGGTCTTTCTTCATTGTTTTCTGGACAGAAGATCTAGGGGGTCTTCGAAGGTAATGTTGCATTTGAATGCAGAGTGTTCAGATTTCAGACATTTGAAGCAGAGATTCTTTTTATGACAGTGTTTTCTTTCTTCAGGAGTTAGCTTTTTTGGATGAGGAATGGATATGGCATCAACGTCCATGGTGTCAGGGTCTCAAGTGGGTTTTAATTGGGCAGGGGTGGCATAGGAAGGGGTAGTCTTCCCTTTTTGAGTGTTGGTGATGACATTGATCCTTTCCCACTGTTTCTGGAAGGAGATGGCACATTTGTACCAGTCTTCAATTTTGTCTGGAACATTCTCCATATGGAGAATCTGAGAGCTGAGGGGGGTGGCAATGGCTGGTTGGTAGAAGGAAATCAGGATGGCATTGGTAGCAGCTAGCCTTGCTGCATGAGCTTGGAATTCCACATTACAATCTATGATGGAAGGGGTCCACTGTCCCCTTTTATTCTGCATCATGCAGGCAGAGGAAAGTCAAGCCAGGGTGTTGGCTGCTTTGTCTTCTCAAATGAAGGACTTCCTGAATTTCTTTTTGAACTCAGACCATTCTTCAAAAGAGTTGTCAGCAACAGCCTTTCTTTAAAAGGTTTTTGCCCAGACTTGTGCTGATCCAAGGGTCATGAATGAGAGTGCAAAGGTGACCTTCTTGTCGTCAGTGTAGTATACATTGGAGTTGACTAGAAGATAGGTTGAAATGGTATCCAACCAGTCTTCAGAGTTGGCAGTGTTGCTGTTGAAGAGTGCAGGGGGGTTGAGCTTGAGCTTCATGGCTTTAGAAGAATCAAAGGCTTCTATAACTTCCCAGGGTTTGAGTGGATCTAGAGGATTGCTAGGGAAGAAAATTTTCCCAGTCTGTGACAGGGGTGTTGGTGACAGGGAAGTTGGCACCTGAAGGATAGATACAGAGTGGAAAAGGCAATGAGCTAGGTTGAGAGTGACTTCTGTATCCTCTTCAGTGGGTAGGAAGTTGTCCTCATCAGAGGGGGTCTGTTTGTGGGGGAGTGACTTGAAATCAGAGGGGTTGTTGGGGCAGGAGCACCAATGGGTATTGATGGGGGACCTTGGAGGATGGTAGCTGACAGGGAAGCTAGACCTTTTGTTATGACTACCTCGGATAGAGGATAGGCATAGCCCCTAAAGAGGATCTAGGATAAAGAAGAGTGGGGCAAGCTGCTCTATGAGGACAAAGTACAAGAGTTCTGGGAAAACAAGACATTCTACTTGTTCTATCTCAATGATCTAACATTGAAGAGAAGACTTCCTTGAAGATCTAATGTCTTGAGGTGAACAAGAGGTTCTCTTTAGAACAGCATGGCCTCAAGAGCACTACAAAGTCTCAAAGAGCAAAGAGGTTCCTGATGAGAGACTTAGGACAGGGATTAGGAGTGAAGCAAAGACCCAGTGTATTGAGGTACACAAAGGGGAGGTCTAGCTTAGAGATATGAGTACAGGAAAGTGGGTTTATATAGAGAAGGATGGAATCACTGACAAAGCAAATGGAATTGCATAGAATGCAATGGAAATTGGATGGTGAGTCAAGGTATCATAGTCAGAAATGAAAGGAAATGAATGTCTGGATTGGGACTCATACCCATGCATATGTATGCGATAAAAGAAAAAGGGGCTGATCATAACACTTAGCACCACTCTCAATGGTGAACAGGACAAAGACATTGGAATGAATATGGCTGGTGTGCCATCTCAAGTATGGGATGCTCCATACATAGCACCACACACACCCATTCAACCAGTGGCATTCCCCAATCCATCAATAATCTTGCTTCCAGAAGAGTCTATGCTCATCAGTAGGCCCTTTCTTATCCTGAAGTGTACCCTCTCATTTTGACCCACTTAATCATGGAGACAACCTGCCAGAAGACAGAGACCCTTCTAATCAAATGGAAGGAGGAGGACAAACACCTCTAGTACACAATAGGAGAAAAGATAAAAAGGAAAAAAGAAAGCAGATTTTATTTCAAGGAGGTTTAACTGATCAAACAGAAAATGTAATGTGGGAAGATCAACCTCATTGGTATGCAGATCATCATAAACCCTATGATTCTTTCAGCTATGGTTGTTACCATCCAAACTGGGATACCCCTGGGTATTACCCAAGGAATGATCATTATGATCTAGACATAGGAGATCCAATGGATTATGATGTAAACCTTGGAGAGCAATCTACTTATGGTGACTTTTATACTGTGAGAGACAAGAACACAGGAATGAATGGCCTAGCCACATCTTCTCCAATGTAAAATGTATCTACAATCACAGACTTCCAAGCACAAGATCATTGGCTTGTTGACAGCAGATGTTCTGATCATCTTTCACCATATATAGATGACTTTGCCCACATAGGGAACAGAACATGGTATGCCAAAACTGCTGACAATTCACCTTTAATAGGACATGGACTGGGAAAGGTTATCATTCAACAAGATGGCAAACCTCCAGTTACCCTAGAAAAAGTCTGGTATACACCAAAAGCAAAAGAGTGTCTACTTTCACTTTCAACTCTCACTCTGCATGGCTTCAGATGTGAGATTGAAGGAAAAGAATCCAGAATTTGGGACAAGTGTGGTAGACTTGTGATACAGGCATCTGCTTTATCACCACAGTCTAAGTTACATTGGTTTCAGTTGTCTCAGATCACACCAATAAACCACCAAGCAATCACACTGCAAGAGACCTCTTCATATGAAATATGGCACCAGCACTTTGGACATACAAGTGACAATGCTTTAAGGCATGGAGTCAAAAATCTGACTGGCCTACCTTAATGTGCCATCCCCATGTCTCGTTCTCCTTGTAAAGGATGTGCTATGGGCAAAATGTCCAACAGATCCTTTTCAGACTCTTCAAAAAGAGCAACACGGACACTTGAACTGGTACACACAGATATAATGGGTCCTTACCCTGTGGAATCAAGTTCAAGAGCTCAATATGTTCTTACTTTTATAGATGATCACTCTGGTTTTGCACTTGTTGCATTTATCAGAGACAAAGCTGCTGCTGTACAACATTTTCAAAATATGGTTTCTTGGGCTGAAATCTTTACTGGTCAACAGCTCACCTCTGTTCATTCAGACTGAGGAGGAGAATTCATGGGCAAACTTCATGCCTTCTTCACTTCCAGGGGTATCACTCATCAAACAACGATACCTCATACCCCTCAACAAAATGGTCGAGAAGAGAGATTTAACAGAACCATAATGGAAAAAGCAGAAGCTATGAGACACCATGCATGCTTACCAAAAGCATTCTGGCAAGATGCAGTAGAAACAGCAACCTTCATCTATAATAGACAACCAATGTGTCGTCACAACTGGAAGACCCCTATTTAAATCTTCAAAAGTGGTAACAAGCCAGATGTCTCTTACTTCCGAGTATTTGAATGTAAAGCATTTGTATACATCACTCCAGAACAAAGAAGAGACAAACTCAGCACCAAAGCTGAAGAAATGACCTTTATAGGTTATATATCAAACACCAAAGGCTGGAGATTTTGATCAACAACCAGGAGGAGAGTCTTTGACTCTACTCAAGCTGTATTCAATGAATCAGTGTTCCCTCATTGTCTCAAAGGCCAAGAAGACAGACCGATTCCAATCCCAGTAGAGGTCAAAGAAACAATAGCAAATGACACCCCTATTGATCAAGAAGATCAAGAATCTTGAGAAATACTGGTACAACCTCGAGACCTGGTAGTATCACTACCAATACCAAGAGCAAATTTGAATCCCAATCAACCACAAACACCACTAGAAGGCAGTACTAGTGATGAAGACTCCTCAGGAGATCATCCAGACACATCTTCCACTTCAACAACATCACCAACTCACTCTAAAGTCTGCACTCCAAAGAAGATGAATCTACCACCTTCATATCACTCTGTACCTCCCTCTCTTTAGACAAGGAAAGAAGTGTCCACTGTCAAAAGAAGACATAGACAGACACGAAGCAAAACAAAAGCTACTTCCACAACAAGAAGTAACTGAACCAAAGGAATCTGATTCAATAAGGAAAAGAGACTGGATGCCACCAAGGCAAACTGAAGACAAATCTCTTGTGAGATTCAGAGCACATTCTCATCAATATCATCCCACAAGGAGAGAATGTGAACAAACCTTCAGACCTCCTCAAGAACCTGTTCAAAGATCCACAAGGATTGCCCAAAGAAGAGTCCAACCAGACTCAGCTTATGGAGATCTCACTCCTATTGAGATAGAATGACAGGGAATAAGGGCTTCAATGCAAACCCCTATTCAAGAGGATATACAAATTCAGGAGGAGCAAGTTCAAAAAGAACAAGCTCATGATGAAGAAATGGAAGAACCAACCAATCAAGAAGGTTTAGAACAACTTTATGAATTAATGTCTAGCTTAGTAGCTCGACATTCAATCAAACAAGTGTCAAACTTCAGACAAAATGGACAAGTCATGTCACAAGGTTGGATAAACGGACTATTGGCAGCAGCAGTAACAGGATCTGCTGATTGGAAAGTGCCAATACATTACAAAGACATCACCAAACTTCCTCAAGAACAACAGGATGCATGGCAGACTGCATGTAAAGACAAAATAAAATCTCTACATGACAGGAAAGTCTGGAAGCTTGTAGATTTGCCCAGGGACTGTCAACCAGTGAAAGGGAGATGGGTTTTTGCTATCAGAACAGGCAACCGTGTCAAAGCAAGATACATTGCAAAAGGCTTCACACAAATCTTCGGTGTGGACTATGAAGATATCTTTTCACCTGTTACTCAATTTGAAACAGTCAGGTTCCTTCTAGCTCTAGCAGTGCTACATGATTGGGAAATATCAGCGCTAGCCATCAAAATAGTATTTCTGTATGGAGATCTTGATGAAGAGATCTACATGATACAACCAGAAGGCTTCATAGATCCCTGCAATCCCTCAAAAGTCTATCTATTGAATAAAGCCATATATGGACTAAAGCAAGCCATGCTCCAATGGAACAAGGCACTCCATGCTTCTCTTATCAAATTTGGTTATCAAAGGCTATATGCTGATACCAGAGTTTATATAAAAAAGAAAAGAAAGACCTTAATCATCAATGTGATATATGTTGATGATGCACTTTTCATGGGTAGTGATAAAACACTGGTCCTCAAAGAAAAGGAATGTTTCATGAAGAGATGGGAATGCAAAGATCTTGGAGATGCAAAGGAATATCTATCCATGAGGATAACAAGAGATCGAATAAAGCGAACTCTTATCCTTGACCAAATACCTTATGCTGAAAAGGTTATCAAACACTTTGGTCAAGAGAACTGAAAAGCAGTTACAACACCTTTACCCTCTGGATATAATCCTATGCCATCAACTCAGGAAAAACTGGATTCCAAGATTCCAAGCCTCTTTTGATCTGTGATAGGATCACTTCTTTTCCTAATACTCAGAACAAGACCAGACATTGCCTTTGCAGTAATCAAGATGTAGTTCTCTGCAAATCCAACAGAAGAGCACTTGCACAAAGCAATCTGGATAGTTCACTATGTTTCTTCAACAAAGAACCTGTGCATCAAATACTGTGCAAACAGTCCTCAAAATGGTCTTATAGCATACTCTGATACAGACTGGGCTGGGGATGTAGAAACATCAAGATCCACCACCAGTTATGCTATATTCCTTGCAAATGGAATAATCTCATGGCTTTCAAGATGACAAAAGTGTGTTAGACTCTCGTCCACCAAAGCAGAATATTGTGGAATGACAGAAGTGGCAGAGCAAATAGTCTGGATGCAAATCCTATTTGAAGAACTAGGCTTTCCACTCAAGCCAATTCCTCTATGTGTGGACAATCAAGGTGCAATATTTTTAGCATCAAACCCTGTACAGGAAGGTCACACAAAACATGTCAGAAAGGATGATGACTACATATGAGAAGCCATCTAGTTCAAAGAAGTTGAACTATTCTATGTCGAAACTACAAAACAATTCGCAGATATCTTTACCAAGAATCTGGGAAATGTCAAGTTTCAAGAAAACATAAAAGCTTTGAAGCTCATTCCATATTCTCAAAGTATGTAACATTCTAGTGAGAAGGAATGTTGAGATTTTGTGAATCAAACACTAGTGTCAGAATCTGTGTGCTATGAAGGGGTAGAGATACCCAGACTCAGTTGCACAGTGGTAGTGGAACAACTGTTTATTTACCTATGGAGGGGTAGAGATACCCAGACTACAGACATAAGTAAAACAGAAAGCTAGATTTAGCTAACAAGACTAACCTCAGTTGCACAGTGGTAGTGAAACAACTGAGGGAGTGATTATGAAAGTGGACACATTAAATAGTAACAGAGATCAGAGCGCATGAACTCTGATGTAACTCCGATGTAATGTCTGGAATAGAAAATGAGAGGTCCAAAAGGGAAAGAGGATGTTACTGAGTATTGAGCCAACTCTGAATAACTCTGGAGTCAGGAGTTGTACTTGGTAGGTGAAAGCTTTGGAGTTGTGTGGAACAGGTCTGGAGTAAGTTGGAGGACCTTGGAGGAGTTGTATATTTTGACAGCATCAGTGGGAGTGATAGCCATAGAAGTGAAAAGCGGAGGAGAGAGTGCTGAGGGCAGAACAGATGAAACAAAAACCAGATTGATGGGATCCAGTGCGGCAGATAATAGAGAGGATGAGGGTGGTACAAATGAGGTGAACTCCAGACCAACAGGGTCCAGAGCAACAGTAGAGAGCAATGATGAGAGCAGCTCAACAGGAGTGCTGAATGGATCAATGAGATCTGGCATGACAGAAGAGACAGATGGTGGAAGAGAGGTGAATGAAGCATTAACCAGATCTACATGATCTGGTGTGGAAGGTACCTGTGGTGGTTCGACAGAAAGAAGTAGCAAGTGAGTAGGCACAGGTTCAGAATGAGGAGGACGATGTGAAAGAAGGAAAGTAGTGGCTGCTAGGGTGTCTGCCATCAGATATTGTCAAAATGTAACACCTCCAATCTCCAGTCATCTCTGAGGTTGCTCACTACAACTCTGAGGTTGACGCACACCAAGTCCCTCAACTCTGCTCCAGAGGATCTTGGAGTTAACTGCTTCACTCAGTAAGGTCCTTTTCTCTCCTCGGACCTCATATATCCTATTCTGGACATTACATCAGAGTTACATTGGAGTTCAAGTGCTCTAATCTCTGTTACTATTTAGTTAGTCCAGTTTCATCATTCCTCCCTCAGTTGTTCCACTATCACTGTGCAACTGAGGTTGGTCTTTTTAGCTACATCTAGCTTTCATTTTTTACTTATGTCTGTAGTCTGGGTATCTCTACCCCTCCATAGGTAAATACAACAGTTGTTCCACTACCACTGTGCAACTGAGTCTGGGTATCTCTACCCCTCCATAGCACAGATTTTGACAGATATGGATCATTTGGATGGATGTCAGACCAGACCACTAGCAACCAGTTGCAGACAGATGCACAAATGTCGGATGAAAGACCACTCTCAAAGAGATAGTCTCATTCCCATACTGAGAGATGGTTGAGCATGATGAGACGAGATGAGATCTTGAGGAATTGATGGTGATATGCTCTGAGATTGTCGAGACCTCAGAGTGGTTGTGACTGAGATGAACCTATGAATGTTAGCAGATCATCTTTGAAATAATGGCTAGCAGATTCGCATCCTGGATACAATGAGATGATGGCTGCTATGAATGCAAGCCAATCTGGGGTAGCAGAAGTCACCTCTGGGAGTGTCTCCCAGAGTTCCGCTGTAGGAGACTCAAGCTCCCTACAGTGACATTCCCACTTCCTTTGAGTATTCGTCTATCCTTCGAGTTCCTCCAAAGTCCTCCACTGCTCCTCTGAGACTCAACAGTCACTTCTCAAGTTGGAACTCTGACCTCCAGAGGACCGGACCTTTGTTTCCATGCTCTGAACAAGTCATCTGTGAGTTGGAGTTGTGTTTCCTCATTGGGATATTACCTTATTTAGTGTCTACATTCATTCCTCGATGTTTCCTTTTGATTCACAGTTTTGAGAATACCCAGACTTAAAAGTTTGTACATAGAACTTAGTTCAAGAAGGGAATTACCACCATCTACCATCAGTTCTAAGTCTCTGAAGTTAGTTTCCTTCATTTCCCTTCAAGTCCAGTCAAGTCCAGCCAACTCCAGACAAGTCCTGTCAACTCCATAGTTAATTCCTTAGCCCTACCGAACAGGAAGGAGTCAGACTCTTATTTTCCAGCTCTCTCAGGACATCAGTGAGCCATCCATATTTGCCCTCACCCACTTTCTTTCTCTCTTTGCAATCCCCTGGGTTGAGAACTACACTCACACCCTTTTCATTAGCTTCGGAGTTCCACTTTGGAGTTCCTAGGAGTTTTACACCACTTTGTCAAGAGATGTGTAGTAAAATGTGCATTCGATTTTTTGTTGGTTGCCGAGACCCATCTCTGTGCAAATGTCATCAATGTTATCGAGGTAGTATAATAAGGTGACAGAATGTCTGTTGAGTGAATATGCCTGTGGTGTGCCCTGCATAGGCATCTGGTGGTGAAACAGGTTGAACATAGTAAATCCAGTCCCAGATGGAAATGGACTGAACTGGATTGAAAGCGGATTGCATTGAATGTATGAAGTTGAGAACAAGGGCAAATGAAAACAAAGTGATGTGAATCAAAATTGAGGATGAAAATGGCACTAGCTAGTCACGAGTCAACCCTCCACTAGGCACATGGATGAAATACGAATGTCAGATATGAAGTGAGATGAGATTCAAAAGTGACAGGATCAGAAGTGATGTCAAATGTGAGGAATGAAGTGAGACAAGCTCAGATTGGAGCTGTCAAAATATGTTGGATGCAGAATGATGCATGACAGACATGGATTGGATTGAGATGCAGACATGTCAGAGCTGTCAGATGTCAGTTGTGAAGGAGATGGATGAAAATTTTCTGGAGTGAGGATTCTTGGATGCACCTGAGGGTTACGTGGGGGCTTGTCTAGAATGCCTCCTCATGGTGGGCTTCAGATGAAGAGATGTTGAAAGACCTAGACTGCTATGGGTCTCTGGATAGGAAACTAGCAGGTCAGCAACACAAAGAAAGAAAATGAAGGAACAATAGGTCCATCCCAGGGGGAATTCATAGAGTAGAGCTCCATGGAAGAAAACCACAGGACTTACAGGAGGTGGAATGGATGATGATCAGGAAGAGCTCCTATGCTTCAGACATTGCTGACAAGCACAGGACTTGATTCTTCACAGATCAGGAGAGAAGGATAAAGAGATGATCACAGACATGGCTGGATCACTGACGATGATAAAGAACTGAACTTGAGATGGATGGAAGATAGATGGCAGATACATAGATGATATTGTGCTCCATGTGAAACACAGTTTTTATAGTCTGGGCACATCCAAGACTCTAAATACATGTAAAGAGCATGACCAGATTGAAAACTGGATTGTTGGATCAATGTATTCAGTGACCATATGGATGGAACTGGATCAACCGGATGTACAAATGAAAGTGTCTGGTGTAGTGAAATGAAGGTTTGACTTAACAACGGGTGACGGACAAGGATGGATCAGATTGGATATGAGGAACCAGATTGTGCAGGATATGCCAGATATGTCAGATACGAGAACAGGGAACTACCATTCCCTACACCAATGCCCTATCCTGTTGCCCTGACCTCTATCTTTCATTTGACTCTGATAATGAAATCACCACACTCCTCCCACCATTGCTCTTTGTCCAACTCATCAACTCATCCCTCACATCCCTCATTGAGGACACCTCTGAGTTAGATTCCCTCATTCTTAAAACCCTCCAATCCATTGCCAATGATGTACCCCCATCCCTCTGTGCCTGCCTTTCAGATTGGCAACACTGTGACAGCATTCTTTTCTATAAGGACCATGTCTATGTTTCCACCACTGATCTTCATCAGAAACTCCTCCTCTGCTGCCATGATCATGAAACTGCTAGTCACCCTGGCTATCTCAAAACCTGTTAACTTGTCTCCTCAGAATTCTGGTGGCCTGGCCTCACTTACTATGTATGTAAATATGTTGAGGGCTGCAAGATTTGTCAGGCCAACAAAGCCAATACCCACCTTACCATACCTCCACTTACTCCCATTTATTCCTCCACCACCTGCCCTTTCCACTAGATTTCCTGTGATTTAATCACTGATTTTCCCACTGCTGCTGGCTTTGATTCCCTTTTGGTTGTGGTCAATCATGGGCTTACTAAGGGGGTAATTCTATGCCCCACCAAGAAAACTGCCACCACAGAGGGAATCACCACCCTTTTTTCCCACAAGGTCTACTGATGTTTTGGCCTTTATGAAGAGATCATCTCAGACAGAGGCCTCCAATTTGCTTCTACCTTTGCCAAGGAACTTGGAAAACTCTTGAACTATGACCTTGCCCTCTCCACCACTTACCACCCTCAAACTGATGGGGAAACTGAATGTGTCAACCAGGAGATTGAGATCTACCTTTGAATCTTCTGCAGCAATAATCCTTCCTCATTGCACAAACTTCTCATCCATGCAGAATTCATGCATAATCACCACCTCCATTTCATAATGGGAAAATCCCTGTTTTACCTCATGATGGGCTTTGAACTCTGTGCCCCTCTATTATCTCTGAAACTAAAGTCCCTGCCATAGAAGACCATCTTAAGTTCCTCACCACCTC
>JBBPTO010001367.1:0-16226 GCA_038094155.1 Pulveroboletus cf. aberrans
CACCAGAAATCTAATATACACTATGTTTGAACAATAGAATGTAGTATAGTATGTAATGTTGATGTAGTATATCTAGTATTTTCACCAGATTGGCTGATATATCATTCTCTACACTTCACCAAGACCATGTGAAACCTGGAAAGAATGCTGAAATAACAGTGGTAACACCAGAAATCTAATATACATTGTGTTGAAACAATAGAAAGTATATTCAATATGATGTGTATCTATCAAATTGAATGGGCCAACCAGTCAGTGCTAAGAGGACAGAAACTGGCTGACCAGTGAATATTGAGTGGACAGTGTCATTGGCCGGCTGGACACACACAGAACACAGTCCATCGGCCAACTGGCTGGTGCTAAGATGACAGAATTGGCCAACCAGTCAATATTGACTGGGCAGTGTTATTGGCCAGCTGTTATATCCCGTATAATCGACACAACTCTGACCTCCAGATCAACTCCATCCATACCTCCGGTGACTTCTTACCAACTCCGTTCCTCCGTTCCTCTGGACTTACCTCAGATACCCTTACATATTTTCCTTGTTCTGTATTTAGTTTAGCTTCGCTCTCTGTCCCCTCCGATGCTGTGTAGCACAGCTCTGGCATATGCCGATCCAACCTCCGAGTACTTTAGTCATCCGACCTCCGTTACTAATCCGCAGTTTCTCTCCGTATATAAAGCCTGTATCAGTACATAGATACCTTAGGCTGAATATCGACTTAGACAGTCCTCTGTTCACTCTCCGGAGTTCCTCCAATGTGTCTCTGACCAATGAAGGCTGTGACAGTGTGAAGACGCAACACATAAGTCCTGCGTCGAGCCTTCACTCCTCCAGACGTGACCCTTCAGATGTCCAACCACCTCTGGTGTTTGTTTCCCCTTCAACTCCGATCTCTGACCAGAGTTTGAGCGGAGGATGTTCTGGTCTTAATACCAGCCAGACACACAGGAAATAGTAAATTGGCTGACTGGTAATTCACCAGACTAATATGTCATTGGCTGACATTGGCTGGCTGGTCAATTTCGGCTATGTGGCACATTGGCTGGCCTGTGGTTTGCTGGAATTGCTACTGCATGGGGTCAGAAGCTAGTATAATAGAAATGATTATTGCCCTGACCAGAAGGAAATCCTAATAGTATGATAAGCATGAAGATTACAGATAAAGTTGACTTGCCTGTATTTTGAATGCCTCATCAGAGGACATCCACTTGCTATATTTGTGACCTTGTTGAATATATACTTTGTGTGGGTCCAGGCAAATGTGTTTATCAAAGATGGGGTTACCAAAAATCATCTCTGTTACTTTGAAGGCATCCTGGCAAAGCAAATAGACCAGGTGAACTGTAACATATTTATCCATCTCAATTTTTGTACAACACCATTGTGAGCCTTGAGGTAACATATCCATCCATGAAAGGAGTTCATTGACAGACTTGAAAGTCAGCTTATATCTTTTCTGAAACTGAATTCTGTTACAATGGTTGCATTAATGACTTATCAAGAATAGCTATCCATTCCAACTTCAAAAATTGAGTGATCTGCCCTCAGTTCAAGTTCTCACATAGATTTCCCTAATTTCCACTTGCCTCTATCTGAAAAGGGGTAATACATGTTCTTCCTGCATGCCTGTCTGATTTCTTTATTGTATTCAGTGGATTCCACAGCCAGTTGTTCAAGAGTGTTCAGAGCTTTATCTGAAAACACATAGATCAAATTTGAATGGTATTGACACTCATGAGGAGTGGATTGTTCAGTGGACATAGCTGGAGGGGAAGGGAATTGACCTTCATTGGCAGTGTGATCACTATTCAAGTATGACCAAACAGTGTCAACTGAGATAAAAGGCACTGAGCAGAGAGGGCAGATAAACCTTCAAAAAAAAAGTGAAGATTCAATGCAATGACCTGTTATAAGCAATACTCACTGTTCATTAGAGCCTGAGTTACAGACATCAAATGGCTCAGTTTGTTCATCAATTTGCTCTATCATTGTGCACTGGGTGTCCTAAGCATGAAGTGTGTGTGAAGTCTTTGAAACTCTGTGTGTAATGTTCTCTTCCCAAAGTTACTGGCAACATGTCTCACATCATGATTGCATGCCCTGCTACACCAGCCAGCCCTACTAGCTCATTCACTTATTTTGAGAATTGGAGCAATTCCATTGATTTCAAGCCTTACCTGCTCTTAGTCAAGGGCATGGCAGCATACTCTTGATATTCTCCCTACCTCAAAACACCCAGCAATTCACCTAGCCCATAAATATTATCATGAAGAATCACTGGATGCTAGCCCTCATGGCAGTACCACAAGCAGTGACCTGAGCACATCTGAGGTAACATCCATATGTCATTATTTATTTAACACCCATCATCATATCCTTAGGCTCTGCATATTTTCATGCATGGGATAAAGGACCTGCCAAATAATATTCTTTGATCTGCAGTATTTGAGAAGTGTGTGGCTGTAGAAAAAAGCCATTATCAGCTCATCCTGGCCACCTGGAATCTTGAGTGGATAAAGTGCAGGGTTCATACACTTGAATGTATTTAATGTCATCTTGAATCTACACATTCTTTTAGCAGCTCAGAATGTAAACATTGGCTGAGCATGTACACAGATTGAGGGCTTCCTGATTTTAGGAAAAATGTGCTTTATTATGGTGGTCAGATTCCTTCTGCAGCCAGAAATGTGGATTGAGACACAAAGAAGTTCACTGCAATGATGGAGCATGCAAAAGAATGTGGTGTGCTCACTAATGAGGACCCTTTGACCAATAGTGATGAATAATGTAATGATCTGGAAATGAAGCCAAGCAGATTTGATGGTGGATGAGGTGGAATACTTCATGGTCTCAGTGAGGTTGACTTCTCTTGACTCATGTATGTGACCATTTGCAATTTCTTGATCTCTGTTGATCTGCTTATTACCATGTGTAGGTACTCCCCTTTGCACTGTACATATGTCATTTATATGTAACACTGCCTCATGTTAGTCCAGACTCTGGGAGCATGAAGAAGAGTCATCACAGATTGAGTTATTAAACCTCTAATGACACCATGTCAACCCAGCATTGATTCCTTGATATTATTAGCCCTCTCACCTTGCCATTGAAAGACAAATAAAATGTGTGAGATGTCAACTACTGGACTAGTCTGAGGTAGACAATAAGTGAAGAAGGGTATGAGTGGTACCCATTCCTAAGTGATTTCTAAAGGTTGTAAAGTGAGAAGGAGACAGGATCAAGGTGCTCCCTGCAAGTTTGAGAGAGATCTGGTATGTATCCAGTAGAGATTCAGTGTGTATCTGGTAGTGAGAGTTCACTGGATTGAAAGTACCTGGTCAAGGATGAGGACCAAGTGTGAGAAGGATGATGAGGATGATAAGGACAGCAATGGGGAAAAACATTCCACAGAAGTCAGATGGGGATCTGATGAGTTGAAAAAGGTGTTCACAATTTTGGAGGGTATAAATTTTATAGTCAGGGAATTTCCCTTGACTTTTGACTGACAGCTAGTCTAGCCATGACATAAAGTACCTGTAAGTAAAGATAGTGTCCATTGTTCCATTTTCAGTGGAGATAGATTATCGACAATAAAAAAGGAAATATAACCACTGCCACATTATATCTGGTTATATGGATGGGTGGAGGATGATATGAACTTCAAAGAAGAGAGAGGAAACCAGACCTGAATGGACTGGATACATACAATAGAGGGTGGACTGAAACTGGATCAATGATGGATGGGACACGGATGATACATGGCTTGAATGCATGCTTGAGAGAGACTGTAGATAACCTAGGAAAAGTCAACCGGACATAGGTAGACTGGATATGAACCTAAGGAGCTATGACTTCTTACACTGTGTCAACTCAGTGTTGATTCTTAGTATGGCCAGGCAGTGCAAGTGTTTAGCCTTGCCAACAGTGCCTTGTATTCTATGTGGTACCAGGCATGCAATTTGTTCCAGCATTCACTCTGTTATGCCCAAATGAGCAAGCCCATGGAAGTGTTATTACTGTGGGTTTTTTTTGAGTAAGTAACTTGTTCACTTTGAGCCAGAAATTTGTGATAGTTCTCTCTAGGCTGGTGTGGAGATCTCAGTCACAAATTTACCACCACCTATCTATTGGTTACCACACCCTGTTGAATCAACCTTCCAAATTTTGGAAGCTACTGGTATCATGGCCATGAATGCCACCCCACCCAGTGGCATCATGACCATGCCAGTACCTAGCAAAGATCAATCAAATTTGATTTCACCACAGGCGAGAAGTATGATGCAAAACATGGTAGTATACAAAAATGCCATGCCATTGAGGAAAGTGTGCCAAGAGACAATCTGGGCTGCAACTTCTGAAATTCTAGGTACATTGATAACATACAGACCACTGTACATTTATTCATCTCAGCTATGGATTTTGAGATTTGACACACTGATTGATCTCATCAGATAATAAAAAGGCCTTGACAAGCATTCAAGCTACAGTATCCACCACCCGCAAATCATTCAAAGATTTGGCCCAGAACATCATACATGATGCATACAATCTTTGGCTGCCTGCTGAATCTACACAACCTTTTGCTGAAGTTGACCAGAAACAGGCATGGATTCCTTGGCTCCTAGAAAATGAGAGATGGCTACACAAACTAAATGATGTATGTGCCATGGTTTCAGTGGTTTTGGTTCCCATTCCTGATAAGCCTTTCTTTTTTAGCAAGGAGCTGTCATAGCATTTTTTGAGCATCCAGCATTGATCTCTGTAATGTTGAATACTGTTTGGCTTGGTGGCTTACACTCACCTTTGAACAATATGGTCAATGGGTTTGTCCACATGCTTGCATTATCTGGCACAGCAATTTACTATGCACTAAGTGAACATATAGATGGCATGTACAAACCCACTGAATTTTCACCATTGACTTTCAGGAAGGTATACCAACAAATTATTGCTTTCATCAATAACACATTTTCTGCTGTGCTTCCTGACTTGTGGGATCGGATCACACAGTGAGGAGACTCCATCTTAAATACTGTCACAGTGTAGTACACCCAGTCATCATGTCCACTACCGGTAATTTTTGTTCAATGCCATTATCTGACCTAGTTGTGATATCTAATCGTCTGATCAGCAGCTGCCTCACCAGCTACCTCAGGCTGGTTGAATTGCCAGAGCCCATCTAAGCATCCCATCTGAAATAATAATGTGAGCTGTCAGAGCTTATCTACACTCATCAAGCCTTTTGAGGTACTTGCACAAGTAATTCCTGGTCTAATTCAAAATGGTGTGCTCAAAGAGTGCTCAAAGAGTGCTTAAGAATGTTGATGATGGACTCCTTTCAGGGTGCCTCTGTGATGGGACAGTGACTGAGGCTGGTTTTTCTATGGACAAGAACTTGCACAGAATGGGAAGATCAAGAGAGCTGTCTTTATCAGCCTGCAGATCCACCTTCATCTCCAGGTCCACAATCAAATATGCATCAGGAATTTAACAAATGTCTTATGTGAGCTTGTATGGCACTATGAGGGTCCAATTGCACAATAATTCCATATGCTACTGTTTCAGAGAAGTGAGCTACTCTTCTCACTGCAGCACACTACTTTCTCAGAAGGGAAGAGCTACATTTTATTAGGGTCAAGCTACTTTACCACACAAAAATTTAGTGTGTAACTTTTCACATACACCAAGCTACTCTCAGACTTGTCATGCATATGATTGATCACTTGAAAATGGGGGGAACATTAGACCATTAGCAGTCATGTGTGGATAATGTGTAAGAGACCTTGTGCACTGCATATGTTCAGTGTTGACTGGTATCATACAGTGTGAAGTCATTAATGAATGGGGGAGAGTAGGAGTTGATGGTGCTAAATGATGTGGATGTGCAGGATGAATGTGACAATTAAGTGAATGTGAGATGAGATAGAACTGACAAAATCTATGATAAGGGCAGAGATGCCCAAGAGAGCAATCACAACTGAGGTGAGTTGAAAAAGACAGAGAGATTAAATAGTGAAATGATATGTGCACATTCTAACTCCAGAAAACTCCAGTCTGGAGTTAAGTGAGGATAAGCAAAGTATATTAGAGATAGCTTGAGATGAGAAAGGAATAGTTCAAACAAAAAGAAGTAGGTTGTATGACTTCAGAAGTCATATGATGTGTTAAGAAATGATATGATATTTTGAGGCAAAAACTCTGAAATGGGTAAATGCAACTCTGAAGAAAATAGAGTGGAGGATGCATGAAAGGAGGGCAGAGCACCCTCAGAGTTGTACTGGAGTTGTACCAGAGTTACACTTTGACAGGAACATAAACAGTGTGTGGAGTAAATGTGACAATGAAATGATGGGAAATGAGATAGGAAAGGGGTTAGTACATATCTTACACTCCCTAGGGGTTCTGAGCAGGGCTATGAGCTGGATGCAAGACAGAGGGCAAAGAGATGCAAAGATTCCTTTATCTTGTCCTCCAAGGCAGTGGACAGTTCTACCAGTCAAGGGACTGATTGTTGAAACTTGGTATTTGCTTTCTGCTCTTCATTACATAACCAAGGTTCTAGATCATGATCACATGATCATTGGTTGTTTATACTCTCATATTGTTTCATCATTCACTATAGTAATGAGATACTTATGCCATTGGCTGGTATCTATATCCTACCAAAGTTTTCCAGTTCTCTAGTCATGTTTCATGACTCATACCTATCCTTATATGATAGAGATCTATACAGAGACAAACAGTCCTGTAAAGTATTTAGGAAGAGACCCCTTATGGTCACTCTCCAGTTAGAATCTTATCCAACTCAGACAGTCAAGTTGAGTCACCTCCTTCTCTGTCTTTCTCTTAGACCATCTTGCAACACTTCATTTACCCTTGGTGAGTTCTTCCACCAAGGTTCATAATCTTTCCTCTCCCTATCAGCTCCTTAACTGGTATGACTATCTGCTACTCTGAAGGACAAGACAAAGGGATCTTTGCATCTCTTTAGATTATGAGCCCCACCTAAGGGTATCTCAATGTTCTTTGTGCACATACCTGTTACACACCTTTGGTGCTTACAGTGATATCCTGAGTTTTCCCATCATTCTATAGCCCCTATCTTGCACTCCAGGCAAATTCAGGACCATTTCACTGCCATTTGTTTCAACCCAAGTCAACTCAGTTGAAGTTTGAGGGTTAGTTTTCAACCTGATGTTCTGGACCTGAGTTTCTGTGCACTGGACCCAGTGTTCCCATGCCTTGGGTCATGTTCCCATGCTCTGAGTTTGGTCAGGTTTTGTTCATTTCCACATTTCCTTTACTATACATTGTTTGGATATGCCTGAATTAGACTTTTATATCTAGGACTTAGTTCCTAGACAGTGTTCAACTTACCACCATCATCCCTAAGCCTTTAAGTCCAGTTGGTTTCCTAGCTCTACTGAATGGTGGGAAGCCAGACTCTTGTTTTTCAGTGTTCTGTGAACATTTAGCAAGCCATTCTTACAGTTCTCTTTCTTTCCCTTTGCTTTCTTCGCAATCCTCTTGGGTTGAGAACTACACCTGCACTCTATTTCTTTGCTTAGAACTTCATCCTGAGTCCTTTTGCTGTTTTACAGTGCTATAAACAGATACATTGCTGCAGGTTTCTCCAGATTATTCCTAATTCTGGAGAATGCCATGCAATTGGTGCTACACCATCCCATTATTTATGACTTTGGAGGCTCTTTCTTCATTTTATTTCCACTTGAAAATATCATCATCTACATCATGAATGGTTCTTTCACCCTTATTATGAATCAATGAACTAATCAAACCATTACTTCCTTGTCAATTACAGTGTCTACTAGACCTATTCCTCAAGAGGTTCATGATCCACCTCTGAATCCACCACCACCTTCAGAGAGACAATTCTCATTCTTGACATTCCATTTCTTACATTCATCTTGTCCTGCTCTCATATCTCTGACATTCTCCTTACCTAGGAGAGAGATTGCTACTTCTGTGTTGGAATACTCACCTGCTCCTTTCTGTCCTCAGGAGTTTAATTGCTTATAACAAATCTGTCACAATCCTGCTTGGAACTACCTGTTCTGACATTATTTCCCTTGTGCCTTTTACAAACAAAATCTGGAACAAAACCAACATTGTACAGAAAGATCTGGTTCAAAACATTTTCTTTTCCATGGAGTCAGAACCACTGTTGAAAGAGTTTCATGTCAAGAAGGAGAACAGAACATTTAGAAACTATCTGTTTCTGGCTCCATCTCTGACTCTCAAGGATCCTTTCACTCTACTGAATCACCATTAGAAGAAGATGCTCAATTTGTCAAATCCCCTTGTCAAATTCAACCATCAGAATTCATTACTTCTGATTTTGAGATCCTGTTAAGATCAGGTATACTCCACTCAAACTCTGGTCAGAGATTGGAGGTCAAAGGGAAGAAATGCTAGAGATGGCCAGAGATCTGAAGGGTTGCATCTGGAGGGGTGAAGGCTCAGCACATGACTTGTGTATCATGTCCTTGCACTGTCATGGTCTTCTTGATCAGAGACACATCAGAGAAGTTTCAGAGAGAGAACAGAGGAGTGGTCTAAGGTAATATTCAGGCTGAGCTATCTACATACAGAGTCAGAGTATATATATGGAGGAAATTGAAGGCTATGTAAATAGGTAACACAGAGTTGGAGAAGTCCAACTGGAGCTGTGCACTGGTAGTGCAGTTTGCTAGAGCTGTGCTGCATAGGGTTGGAGGGATCAGAGAAGTGAGACTAAGCTAAATACAGAACAAGGAATATATGTAAGGAAATATATGAGAGATCCAGAGTTGTAGAGTTGCATAATTGATGAGAAGTCACTGGAGGGATGAGTGGAGTTGGATTTCAGAGGTCAGAGTCAACTTGATTGGATTCTGGGATATGACAGATCCCTTCTTCACTTTCTCACCCTCCTACATACTCTTCTCATCAGCTTCCAGATTACTTCCCCCATCATTTAGCAAATTCTTTAGAAGAAATACCTTTCCACACTCCCACTCCTGTTCTTGAAGCTCACTTTACTCCATATGAATTACAGCACCTTCAAAGATGTGTTGTGGATGAAATTGAAATCATCTATAGTGATAATATCATTGGAGGACAGATCAACCAGGGGAGCAGTGTTCCAAGAATCAATGCCCCTTCTATTGAAGAAACTTCACCAGCCAGTTCTTCATCAGGAAGAAGAAATACCCTTTCTGGAAACTGCTGACATGCCACCATACAAAGTTCACTCTAACTGCCCCTGCATTGTTGACCCTTTTGAGATTACAACTGTGAAGACTACCATGGCAGATCAGAGTATTCTTCCCTGTTCCTTCATGTACAAAGATAAGACTCTCTTCTCTACCTATAGTGGTGCTGGTTGGGCTTTTCCATTTGAGACTTACAACTTCACTCTGTCTATATATGTACATTTTCAGAGTATTGAGGTTTTCAGGTGAGATTTCTTTCCTCCAATTGATAGATCAATCAACTCAAATGATCCTTGTCATTCTGGAGATTCCCATACTAGACTTCATGAATCCATGATGGTTGCTAACTCATACTATGATGTATGGGGTTGGTAGCACCCTCACTGCTTTCAGAATCCTCCTGGATACACTACTAGACAGTGAAATGTGGAATTCGACCAAGAACACCATGACATTTGGCATGACTCGCCTGGATCTAAGCTTTGCAAGAAGCTTCAGAAACAGTTAAATAAAAATTGTTCTCATGAAGGATGAGACTTTATTTATGAAGTTGTTGTTGGTTACTTCAAGAGTACAAAGGTTTGCAACCTTCATAAAAAGTTCATGAACATGATAAAGTGTAGGAGATGGAACAAGGAGCTGCACAAAAGCCTTCTAGAATTCAGCTTCAAATGCTGTATTTCTAATTCTGGAGTTTATGTCAAACTCATCAGTGAACATTTGATTGTTCTAGTTTTCTATGTTGATGCTTTTTTCATGGATAGTGATAGAACTCTCACTCTTCAACACAAGAAATGATTTATAAAACAATGAGAATTCAGAGATCTTGGCCTTTCCAAAGAATATCTTGGAATGAGGATCACCAGGGACCATTCTAAATGAACTCTGAGACTAGATCAATGCTCCTACACATCCGAAGTAGTTGAGCACTTTGATCAAACAAACTGCCAAGCAGTTTCAACTCCTCTACCCTCTGAATGCAACCTCAAACCAAATGAAGGTCAAACAAACTCAGATCTTCAAAGTCACAATCAATCAGTCATTGGATCATTGCTCTATATCAAGCTTGGAATATGGCCAGACCTGGCTTATGCAGTAATCAAGATGTTGCAGTTCTATGCAAATTCCTCTGAGGAACACTTGCAGAAGATGCTTTATATTATGCACAATCTATCTCATACTCAGGACTTGTGCCTGATATACACTGTAAATGGCCCAAATGATGGTTTTGTGGCTTATTCTGATACTAATTGGGCTGGAGACATTGAGACCTCATGGTCCACCACTGATTACTCTATATTTCTTGCAAATGAAATAGTCTCTTGGCTTTCCAGATGACAATGAAGAGTTCACCCTTCATCCACTGTAGTGAAATACTGTGAAATGACAGAATGCATGAAACAACTTCAATGGATTCACAATCTGTTCAAAGAGGTATTTTATCCCCTTTCTACCATTCTCCTATGCATCAATGATCAAGGCACCACTTTTCTTGCTTCAAATCCTGCTTAAAAAGAATGTACCAAACATGTCCAGATCTCTGAACACTATATTTGGAAGGCTGTTGAATTTGATAAAGTAGAACTATTCTATGTTTCTTCCAATTTACAGTTTGCAGACATCTTTATCAAGAATCTTGAAAAAATAGCTTTTGAGCATGAATAAAAGTGTTTGACTCTTTCTTCATTCCAATGATAACCAATATTTGTCAAAAACTTTGTCCCCTGCAGAACTCACTGCCATAGATTATACAGAAGCCCACTGGACTGAAAATGACAGAGTCACTCCCCTCCTCTTGTCTCACCCCTGCTATCATGAAACTTGCCATCACTGCCACCATTTCAGCCATCAATGAATCAATTGCTGGGACTACATCTGCCCCATCTGTCATTGCACCGCACCAGATCACACTCAGATGTGCTGCCCTTTTTGCCAGCATCAACTCATCAAGCTCATCACCATCATCACACAGCTTGAAAGGCTTACCCTCTAGATGATGTGGCACCAGCTGCATCTCTAGCACTTGCCTCACCCACACTATATGTGGTACTTTTGAACAACCTATTCCAGTTTCTGCATTTAGATTATCTGCTTTCCACCATCATCTCCCATCTGATAACAATAAAAAATATACTGCAAAAGAAATGGTAAACATGACAGGTTCCTCCAGAGGTGGGCACTACATCAATTTGTAATCCTTTGATGCAGTCTCAGGGGGTAATGTTGTAATCAGCCCCTTTTTCCTCTATTTATGTGCCTCATACATATGCATAGATGCAAGTTCCAGCTTGAACATTTATTTCTTTTCATTGCTGACTATGATATCCTGACTCATAATCTGATTCAATTGCATTTCATGCAATTTCATTTGCTCAGTCAGTGACTCCTTTCTTATCTACCCTAAACTCATTCCCTGTCTATATATACCATACTTGTTTCCACATGTATCTTTCAAGCTAGACCTTTCCCTTTTTATACCTCAATATACTGGGCCTTAATCTCACCATCCTTACCCTTTGACCTTAGTCCCTTATCAGGAATCCTCTGACTCTCTGAGACTTCATAGCACTCTTGAGGCTATGCTGTTCAGTGAGCTCCTTGTCCATCAGTTATGTTAGATTGCTGAGTCCTATTATGATTTATCCCAGATTATGCTTTTTCTTTTACTTATTGCTTATCTACACATGGGTATAAGTCCCAACTTGGATGTTCTTTTCTTTTCATTGCTGACTATGATACCATTACTCATTGTCTGCTTCCATCACATTCCATGCAATTCCACCTCACTTGCTCTGTCAGTGATTCCTTCCATCTTATTCTTTTACATTCCATGCCTACCCTGAATTCCCTTATGTATATAAATCCACATCACTGCTCATGTAAACCTTAGTCTAGTCTTACCTTTACCTTTCCCCTCATACCTTGCACCACTTTCCTTGTACCATTGCCATTGGAATACATCATTGTTTCCACTCCATGATACAGGCCCAAGGGTAGCCTTAATACCCTCTTGCTCCTCATTGCTGTGAACCACCCTTAAGTGGGAAGTCTCCATCATTGACCTCACCTAGAGGTCTCCTTGCACTCTTCAGTGGAAAGTTCTTGTTGTCTGTCCTCGATAGTAGGCAGACTCTTCGTCCACTGTTAACTTGGCAGTATCTCCTCATCCACTGTTAGCTCGGTAGTATTCCTTCAGCCACTGTTAGCTCAGTAGCACCCTTCATTGCTGAACCTTGCTAGTAGGTAGGCTCCTCGTAGATATCTTGCAATCACCAAGTGCTGTTGTTCTTGCCCATGGTTAATTCTAAAGCCCCAAAGGTTCTATGCCTGCCCTTATTTAGGTCAGACATAACAAAAGACTAGACTCTCTTCCATATCTGGCTACTATCATGTAAGCCACCATTCACCCTTATTGCCTCTCTGCCAACCCCCTCCACAGGGAATCCTTTCATCACCCACATGCACCACTGCCTCCAGTGAAAGACTCATCTGACACTTCTGACCAAGAAGCTACCACCTCCATGCATTATCTGATCCACCACTTTCTGTCCACCATTGTATTACTTTGCAAAGCATCCCCATCACATCTGCCCCCATGTCTACATCAAAACCTGTTGAACTTCACCTCACTAGGCCCAAGGCCTATGACAGGGACCTCTCTGAAGCCATACCATGACTTACCTTCACCTGGTCCTACATGCTCGTCAATAAGGACATCTACAACACTGATAATAAGAAGATTGACTTTCTCCTGTCACATATGAGTGAAGGCCCTGCCAAGCAATGGGCTGAGTTCAAGTGTTCTAAGGCCCTTGAGACTGACAACTTCAGTACCCTCAAGAATTTCATCAAGAAGTTCAAAGCCACCTTTGATTGAGACAACACTGAGCAGGCTGCTCTGTCCTGGCTTGCTACCCACCACATTGAGAAGGACTTCCAACTCAATGATTATATCACTAAGTTCCTTTTTCACGTCAGAAAGGCTGGATTCACCTATCCTCCACTTACCTCAGACACTGCCACCCACCAGACTCTGATTCAATTCTTCCAGGTCAGAATTCCTGTTGCCCTTATGAGGAGGATCAACTTCATGGATATTGTTGTAGGAGAGCATAGACTCCTACTATGCAATCCCTCAATATCCCCAGTTTCTGAATCATTCTCAATGTTGATGAAGCTGTCTCTGGAGCATTCCTCAAGCCCCGAGTGCTGTCTGTCCTGTTCCCAGTGTTCAACCATCCAGTGTTCATAGTATCTGAGTCAGGTGAGTTCTGGATTTCTTTCTTTTCATATGTAGAGTCTTGAAGAGTGGGTGGGAGTCCACTGAACCTGATCCCCTCAATCATGTAACAAGTTTTATATTGTTTTTCTCTGTGTTGTCATAGTTTCTGACCATATGCCTAACCTTATCTACATTCCCCAATATGTACAAAGTCTCGGGAATTCCCAGACTATAAACTTTGTAACTTGAACTTCAGTCCATATCGAATCCTATCTCTTTTGGTCATCTTCTAAAGTATTGAGGACTCATTTTCTAGTCTCAAGGACTTGTTTTCTATTATTTCTGCTGCCATTCAAGCCAAGTCCTGCAAGCATTGACCACTTTCATAGTCAGACTTTAGCCCTACCATCATGGTGAAGAGATGTTGAATGACCTAGACTGCTATACATCTGTGGACAGGAAACTAGCAGGTCAGCAACACAAAGAAAGAAAATGAAGGGACAATAGGTCCATCTCAGGGGGAATTTGTAGAGTAGAGCTTCACAGAAGAGAACCACAGGACTTACAGGAGGTGAAATGGACAATGATCAGGAAGAGCTCCTATGCTTCAGACATGGCTGACAAGCACAGGACTTGATTCTTTACAGATCAGGAGAGAAGGATGAAGAGATGATCACAGACATGGCTGGATTACTGAAGATGACAAAGAACTAAACTCAAGATGGACAGAAGATAGACAGCAGATAGATAAATGATATTGTGCTCCATGTGAAACACAACTTTTATAGTCTGGGCACACCTGAGACTCTAAATACATATAAAGAGCATGACCAGATTGAAAACCGGATCATCGGATCAATGTATCTGGTGACCAGGTCAACGGAACCAGATTGACTGGATGCATGAATGCAAGTGTCTGATGTAGTAAAATGAAGGTTTGACTTACCAACAGGTGATGAATGAGGATGGATCAGATTGGATATGAGAACTGGATCATACAGGATATGCTGGATATGCCAGATATGAGGACAGGGAACTACTGTTCTCTACAACAGTGAAGAGAGGTTGACCGACCTAGACTGCTATAGGTCTCTGGATAGGAAACTAGCAGGTCAGTAACACAAAGAAAGAAAGTGAAGGAATGATAGGTTTGTCCCAGGGGAATTGCAGGTAGAGAATCAAGGGAATGCAACTGCAAGGCTTACAGGACTCCTTGGTAGTCGATCTAGAAGAGCTCCTAATGCTTTAGACATGGCTGATGAGCACAGGACTTGATTCTTCTAGGATTAAGAGAAAAAGAGAAGAGAGGAGATCCAGATATGACTGGATTGATGAGGACTGAAGACTCAGACTCTGAGTGAGTGATAGATGATTGATTTGATAATGTGTGCTGTGTATGAAACACAACTTTTGTAGTCTGGGCACACCTGAGACTCTAAATAAACATAAAGAAGGGAAAAGAAGGAATCATCTGACATGAATCTGGTAACTGGATCACAATACAGAGCATCTGGTACATAGCTTCTGGTACACTATACATATAGTAGGAATACATCTGGTAGATGGACTGGTGTAGGGAACGGTAGCTTCCTGTCCTTGTATCTGGCATATGTGGCATATCCTGTATGATCTGGTCTTTATATCCAATCTGATCTGTTCTCATTTGTCACCCATTGGTAAGTCAGACCTTCATTTTACTACACTGGACACTTGCATTTGTACATCTGGTCGATCTGGTTCCATCGACCCGGTTACCAGATATGTAGATCTGATGATCCGGTTTTCAATCCAGTTGTGCTCTTTACATGTATTTAGAGTCTCAGGTGTGCCCAGACTATAAAAACTGTGTTTCCACAGAGCACAATATTATCTATCTATCTGCCATCTATCTTCCATCCATCTTGAGTTTAGTTCTTTGTCATCTTTAGTGATTCAGCCATGTCTGTGATCATCTCTTCATTCTTCTCTCCTTATCTGTGAAGAATCAAGTCATGTGCTTGTCAGCCATGTCTGAAGCATAGGAGCTCTTCCTGATCATCATCCATTTCACCTCCTGTAAGTCCTGTGATTCTCTTCTGTGGAGCTCTACTCTACAAATTTACCCTGGGATGGACCTATTGTCCCTTCATTTTCTTTCTTTGTATTGCTGACATGCTAGTTTCCTGTCCAGAGACATATAGCAGTCTAGATCATTCAATCTCTCTTCAGTGGATAGAATGTAGGCAAGGAAATGAAGTAGAAATGATAGTTGAATGGGACAATCAAAGGTTAATTGATGACAGATCACGGAAAGGTATGTGAAGAAAGGCATGAAGAGCCTGAAATGTGAAGGGGAAGGTACTGGATGACAGGAATGACATCTGGTGCCATTGGACCAGAGTCGAGTGATCAGACTGACAGCAGATTGACAGTTGTGAAAGTTGGATGTATTGAAGCTGTCAGTGATCAGTTGCTAGGATGAGAAAAAAATTTGGGGGTTGGATGGGCCTGGAGCTCCCTTGAAACTTGTCTGAATGCCCCTCACAGTGGGCTCCAGATGAAGAGAGGTTGACCAACCTAGACTGCTATAGGTCTCCGGATAGGAAACTAGTAGGTTAGTAACACAAAGAAAGAAAGTGAAGAAACAATAGGTTCATCCCAGGGTAATTGCAGGTAGAGAATCAAGGGAATGCAACTGCAGGGCTTACAGGACTCCTTGGTAGTCGATCTAGAAGAGCTCCTAATGCTTCAGACATGGCTGATGAGCACAGAACTTGATTCTTCTAGGATCAAGAGAGAAAGA
>JBBPTO010001368.1:0-16219 GCA_038094155.1 Pulveroboletus cf. aberrans
TAAGTTTCCACCTTCCTTGGTTGCCTAATGGTCACTAATCTCGGAACTGATCCACAGGAACCCACTCAAATCCCATTTCATCAGGGCTCATTGTCGATACTATCCGTTCAAACGTCCCTATCCAGAGAGGCTCCTCAAAGAGTTAAAAGGAATGTTGAACCATGCCAGGACTGGTGCGTATGTCATGTATATCATATCCTCCTACACGTTCATATTACTCGACACAAAGGCGTAATAACTTCTGGGGCCTCTCCAAGTCCATTCGCACGTGACGAACTGGATTCATTGTCGGAAATTGTGAAGTCATTTCCAGGTATTTCTCTTCGATATCTATACTCCTCACTGATGCTAATAGGTAGAGCAGACGGTGAAGCTGGGATGGTCGACACGTACCAGGCATGTATTGTCGGTGAGCACCCTGGTTTGTATGGCAATTCGTGCTCAAATCTTTTGGCTAGCGCAATTGATGTCTACCTTTGGCAAGTATACCATGTCTCGCTCCGATGTCCTACTGAAGTGTTGATCGACAAGCTAGCTCGTAACAAGTTCCTGAATTTCCAAGGACAAAAGTATGCGCGCGTGACCACAGAAGCATCCGTCTTCAGCCGCGAACCACCTCTCCCCTGGTCACTGAAGTTTTGGAAAAACCACTGGGAACATTGGTTACAGCTCATTGTAAACCTCATCACATATGGATCATTCAAGGAACACAAGATCCGTTTGCTGGCAGTGTGGGTAGACGGCGTCATTCAGCCGAATTGGAAAGAATATGTGACCGTGACGATGAACGAGCTGCAGCTTTGTACTATAGTTGTAAGATTCGTGAAATTTTCTGTTGTTTTCGTTTCTCATGACTGGTAGGCAACAGTGATGTTCACTGCAAACGTGGCTTTCCTTGCGTCATCAAGCTTGGCACTGATACTGCAATGGCTCATTCAGCTCTCAGCAGGTCTTGCGGTTTGTTCGCTGATAAGCTCATTCGCCTTGACGAAGGTGTATGCTAATCTACACTGTGTGACCATTGCCACGACGGTATGTCCTTTTTGACCTATTTGTTGCGATCAGCCATCGGTTCTGACACAATGGCTTATTGGTTCGCAGGCCAGGTCTACGAGGATCATGACGAGTGAGAGCCTGATTCGCACCTTTGCGACCGCGCTTAGCTTGCCCATGGGTTTATTGATCTGGTCGTCAGTCCTGTCTTCTACTCATTGCAAGCCATCACCTTACCCTCATTTCTAGGATCTTCATATTTTTCATTTCCCTTATCGTTCAATCTCTGTTGACAGCGGACGGGGGCACTGGGGCAATCACAAACTCAATTACTCTGGGTCTGACCACATATTACTGTGCCCACTTTTATCGTTTTAGCTTGAGGTTTAACCAGATGGGCAAAACGTCCGAAAAGCAAACTAGGCGGTCGCGGTCGTAACATATCTCGTTCTCTTCCTTTTGGAATCGGTATCATTGGGTACCTTGCCTCATTTGAACACTAGCATTGGTTGTCAACGTTCGTCCCACCTTTTCATCTCGTACATATAAACTACACCTACATGCTCGTTACAGTTCTTTACTTACATACCACAGTCCTTATAGACTCGTTTTCAGGCACGACATTTCCTCGGAATTGTTGGGTAGCGTCCAGCCGACTGCGAAAATGGGCAGGCAACCAACAAGGCGACGTATCAAAGGTTCCCCAATGGTGTGCAAGCCAAATTCAAAACCAAAGTGTTGCTGGAATACATTCCTAACTTGCAAGCGACGTGCATGGACTCACATCACCTTCAAGTTGCTTGACAAGGTTTCATTCCCCCGGGGGTGCCGCCCGACTTGGCACAAAATTCCCGCCAGTCGGCACCCTTTGGGAGGTTCTCCGGATAGTGTTCAATGCGCTGACCCCAGGAACGATCAAGAAAACCGACATGTAACATGCCGATCGTGCTCTCTTGCCCGATCTATCTGATTTGCAACCCTGTGGCCATTGTCGGCTAGTGTGCGACGCTGACCAGACGACTTGCCCTGTCCTTGTGCCAGATCCAGTAGGGCTTGCAAATCCGGCTCGAACTGGTCGACCTCCCATTGACCGATGACAACGCCATGACCCTAACGATGCCAATCACCACCCTGTCTTCCAAGGAACACTACACACCATGTCTTCACGAGCCTTGGGCATCTGTGAGGTCCCGTGGATCTCGAGTGGTGTAACCTTGTATGCCTCCAGACGCTGTCCAAGTCCCCATTCTCCCGACAGATTCATGAGTACCGCAGTATATTCCCTCGTGCCGAGTACGTTCCTCTTCCTCACGGTGCGCCCGTTCCTCTAGCTCTTGTGCGCACTCGACACGTTCTTGTTCCCACTCTCGAAGCGGCACCGCGTGCTGCTCGCCCTCGTATGCCCATCGTGCCTTTTCGATCTCCCGACGGTCCACGAGTTTCTCACGTTCGAGCGATTCCTTGCGCCACTCCTTCTGGGCGCGTTCTCGTACTCGAAGGTCAGCGGAGTGGTTGCAGCGCATGATTCATCCGGTCCCTCAGAGGCTTCACCGGCTTCTTGTCGGGGGCAACGCGTCAAGGAAGACGGACCGACGAGGCTCACATGGTTACCCGTGGGATGGCCTTGGAAGTGGGTCGAGCTCTGGTGTCCAGTCATTGCCCACTTGGGCTATGGCGGCGGAGGCGCGGATCTGGTCACCAGGCCATCCGAGTCCTTACTCACCTGGTCCCATAGTTTGCGTTTATGGGGTTGGATCGTTGCATTGAATGCGAAAGTGACCAAATCTGGCGGGACGCGTCACCTGCATCAGGCTGCATGTTGTTACAAGTGCTGGGTAGTGCACCCCACGTTGCTGTTGGTGGACAGCTCCCTCAATATCAAAAATCACTCGCCACACGACGATCCATGCATCGCCACCCCGGAGTCGGCACCACCATTATCCGCTCACGATTCCGCTCTGCTTTCGTGACTACGACGACCAGACTTTGAAAACGAGTACATGTAAAGCATTGGACCTCAGCAGTTCATATCGTCGATCTCCCACCAACCCCACGCTCCAGTGTTCTGTGAGTGGGCATTGATTACGAGTCAGGTCCAACCTCGTGCCAATTGACACTCACGATCGGGGCGCATTGCTGAGCACCTGTGAACTCCATGTCGTGGAAGCGAACTGGCGTCGTGGCACAAAATTCCCGCCAGTCGGCACCTTTTGGAAGGTTCTCCAGATAGTGTTCAATGCGCTAACCCCAGGGTCAGTCAAGAAAAACGTAACATGCCGATCGTACCCTCTTGCCCGATCCATTTGATGTACAACCCTGTGGGCATTGTCAGTTAGTATGCGACGCTGACTGGACAACATACCTTGTCCTTGTACCAGATCCAGGAAGACTTGCAGTCCGGTTCGAACTGGCCGACCTCCCATTGACCGATGACAACGCCATGACCCTAAGGGTGTCCATCACCACCCCGTTTTCCAAGGGACATTACATACCATGTCTTTACAACCGTTGGGCATCTGTGAGGTCCCGTGGATCTCGAGCGGTGTAACCTTGCATGCTTCCAGACGCCGTACAAGTCCCCATTCTGCCGGCAGATTCGTGAGTACCGCAGTATATTCCCTCGTTCCGTACGTTTTGCAGTGATGCGCCTCCACACGACCCCAGGACAGACCCTGTCGAACACGTTCCTCTTCCTCACGGAGCGCCCGTTCCTCGAGCTCCCGTGCGTGCTCGACACGTTCCTGCTCCCACTCTCGAAGCAGCGCCGCGTGCCGCTCGTCCTCGTGTGCCCATTGCGCCTTTTCGATCACCCGGCGGTTCACAAGTTTCTCATGTTCGAGCGATTCCTTGCGCCACTCCTCCCGGGCGCGTTCTCGTACTTGAGGATCAGCGGGGTCGTTGCAGTACGTGATTGGCATCACGTGCATGTAGAGGGACGTCGTGAGGATGAGCGTCAGGAGCACGGCGAAGGAGCGCGAGTTCATCCATTCCTTCAGATACTTTACCTTGGATCGCTGGCTTTTCGTCGAAAGAACCACGTCAACAAAGACGGACCGACGAGGCTGACATGCTTACCCGTGAGATGGCCTCAGAAGTGGGTCGAGCTCTGGCGTCCGGTCATCGCCCACTTGGGCTAATCCAGAATATGGTGGCGGAGGCCCGGATCTGGCCACCCGTATGTATGACCCGGTCGAGGCCGTTCCATAGTTGGGTTGTTGCATTGAATACTAACGTTGGTTCAGTTGACTGAATCTGGTACCTGGAGTTATAAACCCCACGTCGCTGTTGACAAGTAGAAGCGGACAGCTCCCACGGTACGGTTTGGATTAGGCCCCGCTCCGCCCTCGGAGTGCTCTGAATAACTTGTGATAGGACTACGAAAGCGCGTGAACGCGGTGTCGGAGATTGAAAGGAGTGGCTACGCGTTTTGAACGACGACGTTGATACGGGACAATCATGCCACCACAAAGACCCGACCTCCCTCTCAAGTACCAGAACCCAAATCTCACCTCCGGTCTGTCTCTCCCCTCTTTTCCCCCTTCTCCCCGCTCACTTGACCAGTTGATCTCTCAAAATGGCCCCCCGTCAAGTATCAGTCCCTCGATCGCGACGGCCATCAAGTCCTCGTACGCGCCTTCCTCTCCTCCCTTTTCTCCCTCTGACGTCACTCCAGGTCGGTCGTCTCAAGATTCCCACCGTGCGTTTCCCCTTCCCCCTCGCCCTCCCGCCTGACCCGCTCCACAGCCCGCCGGCCATGCCTTTATCCTTCGCCGTTATGACACCGGCGCTATCAGTCTGACCACCATGTTCCGCGCCGCCTTTCCCGAGGCCAGCGAGCTCGACGAACGCAAGGAGACCCAATGGGCAAAGGAGGCCTTTGACCTTTCCGGCAACAACGGCTCCGCACGCGAGCCCACCATCGTTCGTCTCGCCGGCACCTGGATCAGCCCCTCCCTCGCACTCCTCCCCGAGTTCGCAGACGCCTATCACCTCAACGACGTCATCCAGCTTATCGCCAAGGCCTCTCCAGATCCAAAGGCCACCTATCGTCGCTCGAACACCAAGAGCACCCCCAGACCCGTCCCGCCCTCCTCCCCCGTCTCAAGTCCTGCCAAGACCCTCCTGACGCCCGCGCCTTCCATGACCCAGCCCACGCCCAAGCGACGGAGAGAAGCCTCTCCCGCCCCTTCACCTGCACAGCACTCGAGTAATCTACCCCCTCCCCGCCGGTCCGCCCGGACGAAGAGCCCGGTACCCGGCCCCGTCAAATCCCCCAAACCGGTGCGGATCGCCCGCGCGGTTCGAATGGCCGAGGTGACGACACCCGTGGGGTCGGACGAAACAGTGGTCGAGGAGGAAGCCGAGACGATCGAGCTCGCAAAGCCGAGCATGACCCAGGACATGGCCGAACAAAAAGAGTTGATCGAGCGTTTGAAAGCAGAACGCGACCTTCAAAACACCCAGCCGGACGACCCCGCACCATTGAAGAGGGAGAGGGAGGACGAGGAAAAGAAGGAGGACTTGCGGTTCGATTTCAAGGAACCAGAGACCGAGGAACGGCGGATCGCGACCAACAAGCGTGTCTCCCAGTTCCATCTAGAACCGAGAAACAAGTCGTTTGCCTGGGGCGTCGCTGCATTCGCCCTCGGAATGGGCGCCGTGTACGTCCCTTGTTTGTCCTCGTAATCCATCCACTCACGTTGCCCTTTAGATCATTCCTACCAAATTTCTTTGGGTTGTAGAATGCTGTGCCCTCGACTTTTTTTTTGATGGTATATTGGCACCAACTTGTGTACATCCTTTTTTTTATTCGCGTACGGGCGACACCCAAGCCTTCTTTTTCCTATAATTACTTGATCCTGTTCCTTCCCTCCTACTGGTTCCACATAATCCAATGTCTTTCCACTTTTTCCAATGTTCGTGTCTAAACTTGACGCGCGAGGACGCCTTGCTGAGGTCGACACGTGAGGATCCCTCTTTCGTACAAGCCCGCGACGTAGATTGCCCCCGTCCTCGCATCCCTCAGAACCGTCGACGAACACCCAAAGACGGACCCATCGCTCTGGAAGAGCGTCTCCGCCGCGTGCGTCCTCACGGCAGGTGCGAACATGGACGCGGGCGCAGGCGCGCGTCGATCGTCATCCACGTCCATCCCCAACCGAGAACGCGGGGTGAGAGAGACGGCCCAGCTGGGGGACGTCGCGCCGGTGACGTTGGCCGCGACGCGCACGAGCGCGGGGTAGTGCGGCAGCCCAGCGACGAGGAGCGCGCCGTCGTCGTCGTAAGCCAGGTTGTCGGGGAAGAACGGGACCGGGATCGAGTGTGAGTATGACAGCGTGGGTGCACCACCGCCACCGCCGCGGTCTTCGTCCTCGCCTTCGACCTTGGCGTGACCCCCGAGGGCGTACAAGTAGACGCGTCCGAGCGTGGTGGAGGCGACGGCGAGGTGGGTGCGGGACGGGGAGAGCGCGAGGCCATTGGCGAACGGGATCCCGAGCGCGACCAACGAATGCGTCGTCCTTGCATCGTCCTCCTCGGGCCCGCGGACGGAGACGTGGGCGACCCAACCGAGCGGGAGCCCAGCGAGAGTCTCGACGAGCGGCAGCACGCGCCCGAACACGCCCGGGAGACGTCGCGTCATCAGGTGGTCGTTGCTGACGAAGAAGCTCGACGGGCCCGTCAACGCGATCGCGTTTGGGGACGCGAACCATGGGGAGCGGAGCGTGCGGACGTGTCGTGCCTCGTTTGACTTGGCTGGGTCGAGCACGAACTGCTCGATCGTCGTCTGCGCGCGTGCGTGGTTGACGACGAACAGGTTCGACGCGGAGCCGGAGCGGGACGGGTAGGCGTCCATCCCGAGTGGGTGAAAGTCGTGCTGGGCGGGGTAACCCGTGAGCGTGAGGGAGTGGACGGCGTTGGTGGTGGGGTCGTAGAGGAACAGGCGTCCGCGCGGGTTCGGGTCGCGGAGGGGGCCCATGACGGTGTTCCATGCTTTCCGATTCGGATCGCACCCGATGACGATGAGGCGATTCGTGAGTACACCGCGGTCATCGCGGTGGTCCCAAAAGGTGATGTGTTCGCAAAAGTTGATGGCGTCATCGATGGAAGGATCGGTGATGAGCGAACAGTGCGATGTCCAGTTGCCACCAGCGTAGTACGCGTTGGGGAGACCCGGGGCGTTGAGGACGTGGTTCCAGGTCATACGACCGCCCCGATAAATGTACACGGCCTACTGTAGGGATAAGGAGGGTATCCAAACTCAGGAAAGGGACTTACCAATACGGCTGCAAGACTTGCATATCTCAGGTTGGGAAACATCGTGTAAGTTTTCAGAAGAAGATTGGCCGTTGTAGGGACAACTCCGGGTCAGGCGGACAGCAAACGAAGTTCTTCTGGTGTGAAAAACGGAGATAAACCCAAGTTGGGGTCTAGTCCTATAAAAACTAACCTTCGCAAGTTAACGAGAGCATGTTCTGATGCACCCACTCCACGTCAGAAGCTTTATTGGCCCGCTTGTAGACCCTTGTCCGCAGCATTTCAACGTAAATTTGTACAAGGCGAACTAGGCTGCAAGTGCAGTATTGGCATGTTTCAGCTGGTCGTGAGAACTGGCTGCTCCCACCATTGCTTTGAGAGCTGCCGACCTACAGCCTGGCATCACGGTCAATGCAACACACCGAGGCCCGCACACTGGACAAGACGAGAAAAGGTATTCACCGACACCGCTCTTTTACCACGATGAGTCGCCCCGTAAGTCAGGGCTGGGTTCGTGCTGGTCGGGTATTGCCTGAAACCAGGCACACTGCAACCCCCAGTGCCACTTTGCTGCATCCCCCACCAGATGCTGGGGACGTGTGCCGCATTACGCCCTCAACCCAGTTCCGATTCGAGTGCATCGAAACAGCTTTGCTATGAGATCGTGCTGTCCAACTCTTCACAGGAAGCGGGGTGAACGCAAAGTGTTGTTCTCCTGTCAGAGGCCTAGAAGACAAAGTGGCGTCCGCACCGCCTTCCAAAATTCCCCCACCAATGTATCCCAGTGCCCACGCCTTCGCCCCCGCTCTGGCCGCCCCGAAACGTCTACCCGTTTGTGTTTCCTCACGATTGATCCACGTGCATGGATTTATTCATCGGAACTCCACTCTCGGACCCAAATCTGGAATAGAAACACCCCTCGGTATCTGAGGACCCTTCGGTCATTTTGGGCCTATTATCCGCATTCGGCCAAGAATGTAAAAGGACTTGGCACGAATTGTCTCCTAAGTTTAGATGAACGTGGTCGATTGTGATCCACCACGGAAAGTGTCCACACACCGGCACAGCCGTAATGGGGTCAGATATAAGCAGTGCCGGCGCAGCACCTTATATTTTCCCTCATTCTCGGATTCGATCCGTCCAGTTCTGCATACGCTCCTGCCCTCTGTACTTTAGGTAGTCGAGTAGCAAAGTGTTCCATCGGGATCGTCAGGTATGCATCGTCCGTCGGCTTCTCGTCCAAGTGATCATCTTCCTGACAGCGATGTGTAACTTCGTCGTTCCAATCCGCACATGCTCTAAATGTCACCGAAACGAACCACTCTTCCGCGATGGCCCTATTCGCGACAGCGAGAAAGGAAAGTCGGACGAGGTATGTTACCAATGCCTTGCGATCTCCGCACCCGAACAGTTCCCGACGAAGCGATGCGCAGTCACTGCTCTATATGGACACGGCGCAAGACTGCTTCTCGCGCTGGTGCGTTTTCAGCAGCGAGCATCCAAAGAACTGTAGCCGTTGCTGGTTGACGTGCAAACACGGGTACGTGTCGTCTCCCTGAATTCTTTCGGCGTCCGATCCGCCCCCTCGCGACGATGTTCACCTTCTCGGTAGGCACGGCAAGACGAGGAAGATTCACGGCGGATCTCCTTCCTATGTCTGTCATAGCTGCGTACCGAGGGCAAGACGACTGCCTGCGTGGAAACGACCTCGACCTTCGCGTTATACCGACTCTAGCCGGGCGGTCGTCGGTGCCGCCACTCGCGGCTTCTTGGGCGTCGCACGATTCCTCTGGCGGTGACGTCGCCACTGTCTTTCCCAACCCCCTCACCCTCGTTGACGATGTCTATGAAAAAGCCTCAAAGGAGGGTTTCGACTGTACGCTCGCATCGGACTTGTATCACTATCACCACCCTACTTGTAGTTGTAATCATACCCTCCGCCTTTGATTCTAATTCTTCTCTCTATCTAGACGCACTACATTCGTTTCATGACATGACGTTCCTTGGACGACGTGTTTTACGGTACTCGTTATCTACACCACATGAATGCCAAATCTGATTAGCACACGAGCGCCGGGGCGTTTTAAAAAAAAAAACGTTGGGTTCGACCGCGCTCTCCGTTCGTCTCGTATCGTTGATGGGGCCAACGTTTTTTCCGAGCCTCTTCCCGGCTTCACTTTTCCGTCCAGATCAAAAAAAAAAAAGAGAGGTGTCGGTCAATCTCTGAATCACGCGCTCCAGGAGAGAACGTGTCGACGGTTTCGTCGCGAACGGACGAATCGCGTGCTGCTCGCGATCGACGGATGACCTGATTTACCCGGTTCCTCCCCCAACGCGCCTCGGCCGCGTGGACCGTGACGCGTTTGTAGACGTGGACGGATTTCGAAACGATGCCCGATGCCTTGGCGTGCACGTGTCGCGAAGAAGTCTTTGAGAGAAACGGCTTCGCTTCCCACGAGCGTGACCGGATAGAAGATCATGATCATGGACGGGGACTCGGGTCTGGTTGTCCGAACCGCGCGTGAACGAGCAGTCGCTGCCAAGATGGATCGACCGTCTGTCTCCTGAATGCGAGCGAGCGAGCGAGCCTAATCTGACCAACCGATTTTTTTCTTGGAGCGATCTCTGAATTCGAGTGGGGGATCTCACATCGATGCTGAGCTAAAAAAAAAAAACGGCCGGTCCGAACAGTTCAGGTGCTGCGGTTCGGATACCGACTAGGTTTCCTTTTTTTTTAGAACGAACGTGGATGACGAATGCCAAGCCAGATAGATTTGTGAATCGGAGATTGTGCGGCCCTTTGGACGAAGTCGGTCGAACTTGAAGTCGTTCCATCGTCGAATTCGAAAGAGCGTATCGTTTCTGAGGTGACGGGGTGTCGGTATCACCTCACTTGATCTTGGTCGGCGTACGATGCCTTCAGAGCACGGAACTCGTGTCATGGGTTTTGCTAGCAAGACGTGCCGAGTGAGCGCTTCACGCAGTCGTTGAGCATTAGCAGCCTTTTTTTAGCCTTTTATTTGAGTTCTAGCAAGCTGCTGACGTAAACGATGATTTCCCGCAGGTATCGGTGTCGCAGTAATTCATGAATAGCACTTCAACGACTCACGTTTTCTGTTTTCGGCACGGCACAGTATGCGTAAATGTCTCAGAAACTTGGGCATGTTTTGAGATGGTTCGACTGGAAGACTGAGGCAGCGGCAGCATTTGACTGTCTGCGACAGTCGTTGCAAAACTCTTGTAAGGGATTTGTCACACACGGCAGAGCCTCAATTTGAAGTTCCGCTGGACAGCAACGCAAAAATGAGGAGCAGGGGGCATGTAGAAGTGATAAGTCGATAACATTTTCAACGAAGTGTATTGGCATAGATGCTGAGTGCTGGGATGATGCTGTCAGCGCCTGCCGGAGCGGAGCCTGAATCACGCCGACTCATCCAAGGTGGTCATGTCACGCTCCTCAATCATATCATTCTGTCCTCACTCGTGTTCCACTCTAAAGCTCTCGGATGCACAATTTGATGCATGTGTGATGGATAGAGCTCCTATTTTTTATTTACAAGTTTCAGTGGAGGATCTGGGGCGTATCTCTGTACATTTACTGGTACCAACAATCTTTTCATCTGTAGCCACTTCTATGCAGTCTCTTTTTCCAAAGAGAAGAACAGGGATCTCATTTTCAACTTATTATCATGCTCCTACGATTGTACGATTGGCATGAGTGCTGATGTGTTGTGAAACTGAACTCTTGTCGCGTTTGTAACTCCGGTTGAATGATACGTCCTGACAGCTCGAGTCATATCAGGGGATGGGAAAGAAAACTGACAACAACTCTCGTCCTGCCAAAGCTCGTTCTAGTGCCAGTAAGGTCGGCAAGCAAATTCTTGGGGCCAAGCCGTCCGCGAAGAAAAAGCACCCGGGCCCAAAGTGGTCTAGAGATCGGTCGGAACGCGTCAGGGATGCTCTGAACCGTGATGTGGACATCTTGTACAACGTACGTGTCTGTGGTTCCCGGAATCGGAGACGATGCAACATGGCTGAATGTATGTCAGGCTTTGGAAAATCCATCTGTGACATCGACATCCATTTCCCAGACGGAATCCGTGGTCTCCCTAGCGGAGAGTATGCAGGGTCTGGGGAGATAGTAATCCGGACCCTCAGTCCCTGATCGCTTTGTATCCTTAAGACCTCCGTTCCATTTTAGCCGTGGTGAATGATCTGGTTGGGCCTCCACATCGCCGTCACCTTTGGAACCGAGATGATATACCCTGCACATACGCCTATGATGAACGATATGATTCAAGAGCGCGAACCGGTGTTCGGGTTCTGCCACCTACCCTGGGCATCCGTTCCAACACCGCCGCGAAGACGTCCTAAACTCTGTTTCACGCTTGAATCGAGACATCCCTAGACACGAAGCGGATGCTCTTCCGCGACCCCACGATAATTCAATTATTGACGTGACATCGTGGCTTTGGCTTGGTGACCCCTTCGATATCCCAAGGGTGCATCTCCAGGCTATCAGACTAACTGGGGAGATCTTCAGGGTCGAGGGGAAGATCAAGATCATGGACAGATGGTGGAAGAAGTATGGGGAAATAGCACAGGAACATGGGTTGCCTGGAGGGGAATATGGAGTCACTTTGTGGAGTCAGTCAGGGTCCCATCCGAGGAGGACGGTGAAACTTTACTCTCTGTCTCAAAGATCACGGCTGGCCGGTGATGAAGGAGATAAGGACCGTGGCATCTCGATGTGCTGGTGTCTTATGGGGTACGAGCTAAAGCTGCACGGCCCATATGGTTTCTTTCTGATGGAATTACCCTGACGAACGCGAGCTCGTCCAATCAGAGCGCGCGGTGCTAAGGGGGCTTTGACACCGTGGCCAATTGCCAAGTGGGTCGACGACACGTTTCTCTTTTGAATTCGAACGAAACCCTGACGACACTGACTCTCGGCCGGGCTGATCCGACTCGCTGCGTGCGCTACCATGGTTGCGACTACGCGACTCCTGTCTCAGACTTCTATGGCAGGTTGATGTCGAAATTCGAGTCGAGGCACATCCTGGTGATGTATCCGGAGTCCGCAGCACGCCCTAGCAACTGGCTGGTCTACCTACGGCCAAGTGGCGTTGGGTTTTGCCTGGCCTTGAGATGCCGTCGACAGGTACGTAGAACTGGCACTGCAGACCCAATCTGTAAGTACACTAGCTGAACCGGTTGCGAGTCAGGGTTATAATTAACGGAGGCTGTGTTTAAATTGGCTAGCACATAAGACAATAGTCTTGACTTGGAAACACTCGACGGAAGTTAGTCCTCCCTCCTTTCACCCCCAACGGTTGGAAGAAGCAATTCGTCGTCTGCTTTCAATTCCTCCGTCTGCTTGCCAGAGAATGAAGGCAGACAAGGTAACCGTGACTTGTACAATGAGCATCAGCTTGATCATCTGATCGGACTGGCCGCCGCTGAAGCGCTGATGGAGCGACCTGGCTCCACTGAAATTCTTATACGGCATCCTATCCGTCACCGAGGGAGAGAGAAGCTGATCGCATGAGTATAACAGGTTGCTAACCGTCTACAGCCAGCGCGAATTCTTACTTTGTCCGAGTCGATTCTGCTGAAATGGGGCTCGCTTTACTCTCTGCAGCATTCACCCCGCTGCTCGCTATCAGTACAACAGTTTCAGCAGTTTCGTGGACCACCTCGCCTTTCAACCCTCCGTCTATTCCTCTTGCAGTGAGAACACCTTATTTGTCTGCATGGCTTCCACAGGGTACTGGAGCGGCAGTGAACAAAGTTTGGCCGCAATTCTGGGGTGGCGGCTCTGGCGAGGTATGACTTGTGTCTATCTTCGCTCGATTTCATCCAACCCCACTAGAATCTTGGGTGGGCTGGTTATGTCAGAGTCGATGGAACGCCATACACCATCCTCGGAAACCCCATCGAAGCTGGAACTTCGCCGGAAATTGCGACCCAGCAGAGCATGCAGGTAGTTTTCATACATTCACTCGCCCTTGACATCTAGACTTCACCGTCATCTTAGTTCACTGCCACTTCTACCTATTTTCGCCTGAGTGCTGGACCAGTCGATGTTGATCTTGCATTCATCAGCCCAGTTGAGGCACGTCCATGCAACTCTTGGTTACCTCTTCGTACCTGTGACCATGTTATCGACTCCAGACCTCGGACCTCGTGAAACTATCCACTCCGTTCTCGTACCTCACCGTTCAAGCCACTTCCACGGACGGTGCAGCGCACAACGTTAGTATTTACACCGACATCACCGCCGAGTGGGCTTGTCCGAGTGACAACACGCGAACCGTCGTTTGGCAGAGCAACACGACCGGTTCAGTTTTCACTCATCAAGTTATGCTGGAAACACAGGAAAATTATACAGAGTACAACGACTTCATCCTGCGTGAGTTCATCGCACTTGCTTGACACATTTTTCCGGATCGAGTTTACTTCACATCCTAGAGGGAGCTGTTCATTATTCCACAACGAACGTGCGCGCGTCAATTTCTCTCTAACCCGTTGGAGCTTGACACCGTTGGCCATAGAATGGAACATCGACAACATATCAGACGGGCCACGATACCGTTGTACGCACTCAATTCATGAATCACGGTGTTCTTGCGAATACATTCGATACCAACTTCCGCAATATTAGTGATAACTGGCCGGTATTTGCCTTCGCACACGACCTTGGCACATTCTCTGGCACTAGTGATGTCGTTGTCTTCACCCTTGGACATGTGAGGGATCCCGCAGTCGAGTACATCGTTGCTGGTGGTGCATTTCAAGCTAGGAGCCTCTATGCTTGGAGTGCCTATCCAAACGGCGTTGATGAAATGGTCAGCACTACACTACGGTAACCCACTTGTCTGCCCTCACTCAATGATGTTATTGCAACCAGGTTGAAGCTTTCATCAAAGACTATCCCAATGCAGTGCTCAGAGCGCAAGCTTTTGACAAGCGAGTCGAGAGTGATGCTTCTGCCATTTCGAGCAATTACTCTGCCCTAGTTCAACTCTCCGTCAGACAGGCGCTCGCTGCCATGGAGCTCACGATCTCGAAGAACAGTGATGGCTCGTGGAATACTAGCGATGTCCTCATGTTCATCAAAGGTACGTCTTATTGTATGTCGCTTTCAAGCTTTGATTGATTTCTGGTCAGAGATCTCAAGTGGTGGTGTGCGTCTTTCGTTCTACCTCGCATCGCGTGGAGCATTCTGACTTTCATGCAATTTACCAGGCTGTGAACACTGTTGACGTGATCATGGCAATGTGGCCTGTCTTGCTGTACACCAACCCTGCGCTTGGCAAATATTTGATTCTTGGTTTATTCGAGTACCAGGCCACAGGACAATGGCCCCAGGTATATGCAGTCCACGATCTCGGTGAGATACCTGACTGGATATTGTGATGTGCCTTCATGTGTATTAGGTTCGCATGTCAGCCTAGATGCCTCGTACCCCAGAGCCCTCGGACACAATGACGGTTCTGCAGAAGACCAGCCACTCGAAGGTGAAGTGAACTTCGTGTCCCCTGCCCCTCTCTTTTGTTCACATCGCACAGAATGCGGAAACATGCTTATTATGGCTCTCAGTTACACTCAGAAAACAGGGGATACTTCTCTCATTACTGGTTATGTGGGTATCGTTCATGATTTGAATTATGTTGTCCGACCGATGGTTTTCAGACCAAGCTGCTTACTCAATGGACTGACTATCTTGTTGCCGAAGCTCTTTTCCCTGCCTACCAGTACAGCTCGGATGACTTTGCTGGCCAGCTCGCCAACCAAACAAACCTCGCTATCAAAGGGGTCATTGGCATCCAAGCCATGGTTGAAATCTGTGGAATGATTGGCAACATTACTTGCCAACAAAAATATAACGTGAGCGGATCAAATTACACGAATTTCTACTTGACAAATGTCATTCTAGTCAACCGTAGCTAGCTACCTCCCGCAGATCTTGAGCTACGCTACCGCAAAGGACGGAACACATCTAGATTTGTCTTATGGGAATGACAGCAGGTATACCGCAAGCCTTGGTCTTTCCTGATGTTTGCTTATTGTCTTTAGCTGGGGTCTGTCATACAACTTGTACGCCGACAAGCTCCTTGGCACAAATTTGTTTTCACAATCTGTCTATGATATGCGTAAGCTTGTCTTCTGGATGACAATTTTTTCCATGCTCATGGACTTGATAGAGACTGCTTGGTATCCCACTGTCTTTAGTAAGCGTCTCAAACAAACATTTATCTTCTTGACTGAACACTCGACAAAGACATGTACGGTGTTCCTCTAGACACTCGGTAAGTCAAATGCATCCCTATCTGTTAATACACGCTTGATACACGCATGACAGAAACACTTTCAGCAAGACCGACTGGCAAATGTGGACGGCTGCCTTCATGACCAACGTTACCGCCAGAGATATGTTCATCGAGGGGGTATACAAATATGTGGCCAGTGGTGTGAACAACGTGCCTATAGGTGACTGGTACTTCACTATCAGTGGCGCGTCCGAGTTTCTCCACACGCGTCCTGTCGTTGGGGGTCACCTCGCTTTGGTAGGTTTTGTTTGGTCGAGCTCGCGTCACTGATCAACTTGGTTGCAGCTTGTTTTGTAAATTATTACCTGGTTGAGTAGGACAATGATATACAGATGAGAGTAGCTACTGCCGAATGTGCATTTATACCACTTGATGAGTTGGAGTTGTTATTGCAGCCCGGGCCGTGGCCATGAGCATAAGTGGTGGCTGTGCATCTCCGGAAGTATGACTTAGTTCCTGAGTACCGTGTATACCTTATTCTTGTCGGCCCAGACGTGGAGCATGGCACCTTTCGACACGCCGACTGCTGTGCTCACGGGATTTAAGGAACGACCCGAGTCGTTGCTCGTGCAAGGTGCATTCCCAGTCAAGTGCTAGGTCAGCCTCTCTGACGCGCTTCCAAGGGAGCAGGCTGTATA
>JBBPTO010001369.1:0-16217 GCA_038094155.1 Pulveroboletus cf. aberrans
TAGAGTTTGTGTGTCATAGAGTCTAGGTTTGCATGTAGAGTTTCTAGGGTAATTGTACTGAATGTAAGTGATGTAGGGTGTTCATATATCATAGATTAGATGATTGTAACAGACTGCAGATTGGATTTTATGGATTGTTGCCATGACCGTGCTGTCCTTTGCCTAACCCTCCAACTTCTCCATCCCTTCCTTCACCCATGCTTTCTTTCATGGTTGCTCTGACCCCTCCACCTTCCTCCTTCACTTTTGCTCCACTTTCTCATCTCCAACCTGCTTACACCTCACTTTGGCATCTTGGCATGCCATGCACAACATGGACTTACTGTATATCTATCACATTATGTCTTTGTTCTCTATTTAATTAGATAGCATGCTCTGCACCTTTTTCCATTGCTGTGCAGCACAGCTTTGGTGAACTGCACAACTGGTGCACAGCTCCAGTTCATAGATTCCTGACTCCATTTCATTACTCATCATTACAACCTTGTTACAAATCTGATGTACTCCATAGTATATATCTACTTGATGTTCTCTCTCTTTAATCAGCTTGGCACTCAGCTCTCCACTCTTTTCTGAGTCTAGATGCTCATCTCCATACCTCTGACCCTCTGCAAATACAGGACCACAACACTGAGACTTGGGCAGTGGCACACCACATAAGGTGAAGCCAAGGTCCTACTGATAGCTCCAGAGTTCCGGAGTTATACCAGAGTTCCTGTCATTTGCTTTTCAGACATGGTGTAGGCATAAATACATTTGTATAGGATGTGGTCCACATGTTCACTACCTGAATTTGTCTGTTCCAGATATCCAGGCTCCAGTGTGCCCCCCACTTTATTTGCCTTTTCCTTGTACTTCTTCTTCAGTGCCTCTGGCCAGCACTTCCATTGTCTACACTCTGTTGTGTTGTGACAATCCATTTTGTGGTACTCACATCACTTTTATTTTGACTTCTTCTTTCACTCTGTTTTGACAATGTGAGCAGAGTCAGCAGAGTGGGTTTGGAGTTCGAGTCAGGCCTCCTTGGAGAAGATGCAGGTCTTGACAGCATTGAAAGGCAGTTTGTCTTCTGCCATGGAGTTGACAACAGAGGAGGTGAAGGTGTCACACTCTGGAGTGTGCCATGAGAGTGAGTTTAGCAAGATAAAGGCAAGCATTTTACTGTCTATGCTCATTTTCATCATGCTGAGGCAGAACTTGAGCATTCAGAGGAAGGCAATATGGTCAGGGATATCAAACTTGCTATCTCATTCAGAGGAGAGGAGTTATTGAAAGAAACAAAATGTGGATGTGAGGTTTGAGATTTTATGAAGTGTGATGAGGTGGTCAAAGAGCACTTTTTCTGTGATGTGGTGAGCGGTCTTGATCAGGAGTGCATTACAGATGTGGTTCTGGATGATACCCTGTGCCTTTTCATCACATGTCATCCATTTTCAGATGTATCTGGCAGAGAAGACGATTCTAGAGATCATCAGAGTGGTGGACACACTTTTCTGCTGATGAAGCTGGTGCTAAGAGTTGAAGGAGGTGTGGTGGGGCATATGGTAGTTCTGAGGGTTACTCTGAGAAATTTCTTGCACAAGAGCTTGAAGGTGATGCAGAGCTTTCATATTTGGAAGTTTGTAAGACCTGTGAGTAGGGGACAGGTAGCAATGTTTTCAGAGTTGGACTTGGAGAACATCAGAGATAGACCTGGATGTGTCAGGGCAGTGATGGTGTTCTGTGAGTGAGAATGGAGTTGTGTGTTGATAGTGAGTTTGCTGGTGTGTGCTAGCTGGCCTCATAACCTGTCAAAATCTATAGAATGGGCAGAGGCACCCAGTACTCAGCCAGATGCCCAAGAGAGCAATCACAACTGAGGTGAGTTGAAGAAAAAAAGAGATTAAATAGTGAAATGATATGCATGCATTCTAACTCTGGAAAACTCCAGCCCAGAGTTAAGTGAGGGTAAGTGATGTGCATTTGAAATAACATGAGATGAGAAAGAGATGGTTCAGACAAAAATAAAACTAGTCATATGACTTTCAGAAGTGGTACAATGTGTTAAAAAGTGGTATGATGTATCAAGGTATTTATTCAAAACAGATAAATGCAACTCCAGAGTGAATGGAGTGAAGGACATATGAAAAGAGGGCAGAGCATGCTCAGAGTTATACTGGAGTTGTACTGGAGTTATGCTTTGACAGAGCCTGAGGTAATTCTTGGCTTTGAAGTGTCAAAATCTGTGTGCTATGGAGGGGTAGAGATACCCAGACTATAGACATAAGTAAAGAAAGTGCCAGCATGTAGCTAAAAAAAACTTATTTCAGCTGTTGCACAGTGGTGACAGAACAACTGAGGGAGGAATGACAAAGCAGACTGACTAAATATGATGGAAATCAAAGCATGTGAACACCAATATAACTCCGACATAATGTCCAGAATAGGAAATATGAGGTCTGAAGAAGAAAATGGACATTAATAACTGTAGTAGTCAACTTCAAGTAACTCCAGAGTCAGGAGTTGCACTTTGTGGAAGAAGCCTTGGAGTTATGGCAGAATAGGTTCAGAGTGAGTTGGAGAACCTTGGAAGAGTTATATTTTTGACACTCCCACTCACACAGTGTAAAACTCTTAGAAACTCTGAAACAGAACTACTAAGCTAATGAAAAGGGTGTGAGTGTAGTTCTTAACCCAGGAGATTGCAAAGAGAGAAAGAAAAAGGGTGAGGGCAAATAGGAACAGCTCACTGATGTCCAGAGAGAGCTGGAAAATATGAGTTTGACCCCTTCCCATTTGGTAGAGCTAAGAAATCAACTAGGAGTTGGCAGGAGTTGACAAGAGTTGAAGGGAAATGAAGGAAATCAAACTTGGAGACTTAGAATGACTGGTAGATGGTGATAATTCACTGTATAACTAAGTTTTAAGTACAAACTTATAACTCTGGGTATTCCTGAGACTGTGAATCAAAAGGAAACATGAAGGAATGAGTGTAGACACCAAATAAAGTAATATTCTGATCAGGACACACAACTCTGACTCATGGATGACTTGTTCAGAGCATGGAAAGAAAGGTCTGGTCATCTGGAGGACAGAGTTTCAACTTGAGAAGACAGCCTGTAATAATTGAGTCTTAGAGAAATAATGTGATAGATATATGGATGTCCAGAGGAACAGAGATGGATAATGGATGTAAACAAACTGGAGGGAAGAGCAGAGTTGATGCTCAGAGAACTGGAGTTGTCATGGATATGACAGATTCTCATAGACTCTGGAGCCCCCTTACATACATATGGACCCATATCACAGGTGGTTCTATGCCAACTCTGCACTCATCCCTTCATGAAAAACTCAAGTTTGGAAATGATTCCACAATAAATGCTGTAGGAGACCAAAGGTCCCTACAGTGACATTCCTACTTCCTCTGAGTATTCATAAGTTCTCTGAGCTGCTCAAAAGTCCTCCACTATCCCTCCAAAGCTCAATAGTCATAGGCCATCTTCTTGAGTCAGAACTCCGACCTCTGGAGGACCAGACCTTAGTTACCATGCTTCAAATGAGTCATCCATGAGTCGGAGTTGTGTTTCCTTATCGGGATATCACTTTATTTAATGTCTACATTCATTCCTTCATGTTTTCTTTCTGATTCACAGTCTTGAGAATGCCCAGACTTAAAATTTTGTACTTAGAACTTAGTTCTAGAGTGAATTACCATCTAGCATCCATCCTAAGTCTCCGAGTTCCATTTCCCTCAACTCCCTTCCACTCTAGTCAAGTCCTGTCAACTCCTGACAACTCCTAGTCGATTTCTTAGCCCTACTGAATGAAAAGAATCAGACTCTTATTTTCCAGCTCTCTCTGGACATTAGTGAGCAATTCTTATTTTTCCACATCCTTTTTCTTTCTCTCTTTGCAATTCCCTGGGTCAAGAACTACACTCACACCCTTTTCATTAGATTAGGAGTTCCACTTCAGAGTTTCTAGGAGTTTTACAATACCATCAGAATTGGAATGGTAGTCTTCTGAAGCCATGTAAAGGGACAACATCAGTTATGTTCTACACATTCTGGAGTTCACACTTTCTCTGATCTCTGTGCCAAAGTTAGTGAAAGTGGGAATAACTACAGTTTGCTCAGAAAACTCCACCTCCTGCTCCATACAAAAGAAATCTGACATAATTCTCATCAGATCCTATGCTGATGGCCTGTACCACATGGATACAACTCTGAAAATCAATCTGGAACTGAGCTTTGTCACCATTGATATAAACCTCCTACACCATTGCTTATGCCACATTGCAATTTCCTACATACAAAACATGGTCCAACAGGGGCAACTCTAAGGCATTGATGGAACTTCCAGAGCACTTGAGTTTTGTGAATCATTTACCATTGGAAAGAGAAACAGTCATACTGCTCCACATATTTAATATAAGTGGAGTTGAGTTTGGGTCAAACCAACACAGCAGTTGTGAAGCTAAGAGTGCTTCAGACTGGTGACATTATAGATGAGTCATAAAGACTGTATCTACATTGTCTTGTGATCAATCCTAAGTGTAATTGTCAGAGTTGTGCTGATGAATGTCTGCACAATGTTATGATCAGCCCCTTTTCCCTCTTATCATATGTCTCTATCATATGCATGGGTATAAGTTTCATCTTGGATGTTCTTTTCTTTTTATCACTGACTATGATACCATGACCAATTGCCTGACTTTCATTGCATTTCATGCAATTCCATTTGCTCAGTCAGTGACTTCTTCTCTGCCTGCCCTAAACTCACTCTATGTCTATATAAACCCTACTTGTCCATACTTGTATTTCTCAAGCTAGGCCTTCCCTTCATGTACCTCAATACACTGGGTCTTAGCCTCACCCTTAGTCCCTCATCAGGAATCTCTTAGCTTTCTGAGACTTTGTAGTGCTCTTGAGGCTATGCTGTTCAGTGAACCTCTTGCCACTCAGTGATGTTAGATTATTGATCAGTTAGTTCTCTTCAACATTCAATCATTGAGACAAAGCAAAGAGAACCCCTTGTTCACTTTGAACTCTTGTCTCTTGTTCTCATAGAGTGGCTTGCCCCACTCTCCTTTGTCCTTAGTATTCTAGACCCTCTTTAGGAGTTATGCTCACCCTCTACCTGAGGCAAGCGTAACAAAAGGTCTAACTTTCCTTGTTGGCTACCATCTGGTAAGTCATCATTCCTTTCAGGTCCCCCATTGACACTCATTGATGCTCCCACTCCAATGAATCCTTTGACTCTGAGTTGCTTCCACATGCTTGGATATCCTCTGACAATGATGACCTATATCTACACGCCAAGGAGAATACAGAAGTCATCCTCAACCTAGCCCATCACCTCTCCCACTCTGCATCTATTTCCTGGGTGCTGACCTCCCCATTGCAAACATCTGCATCACCATCTGAAAGAATCTTCTCTTCTCAGAATTCCCTAGATCCACCTGCAAGACAAAAAGTTTTCAAAGCTATGTCTTCCTTCAAGCTCATGGAGCTCAAGCTTAACCCCCCAACACCCTTTGATGGCAACACTGCCAACTCCAAAGAATGGCTGGATGTTGTTTTAGCTTACCTCCTAGTAAACTCTGATGTCTACTACAATGATGACAAGAAAGTTGCCTTCACTCTCTCATACATGATCCTTGGATCTGCCCAAGTCTGAGCCAAGACCTTTTGGAGAAAGGCCATTACTGATAAGAGTTTCAGAGAATAGTCTGACTTCGTTGATGAGTTTAAGAAATCAATCATCAGAGAAGACAAGGTGGCTTACACATTAGCATGGTTATTGTCTGCCCACATGACCAAGGACAAGAAAGGATGATGTACCCCTTTCATTGTAGACTTTAACGATGAGTTTCAGGCTCACACCACAAGACTTTCAGCCACTGACACCATCCTTATTTTGTTTTACCAGTTGGCTATTGCCATACCCCTCAGTACCCAAATTCTCTCTATGAAGGACATCCCAAAAACCATCAAAGGATGATACAAATGCACAATCTCCTTCTAGGAGCAGTGAGAGAGAGCAAGCCTTGTTGCTGAAGCATGCAAAGAGAGGATTAGAGAACTGCATGGGTAAACCCTGATCTCAATCCATACCCTATCCAAGTGATACCCATACCCATTCACCCATGGGTATTTCATGGCATGAGTATGGATCAGGGTTACAGGGGTCCCTACCCATGAGAGTATACCCATGGATGAGTCAGGATGACTTGCACTCTTTCAAGTCCATGGCCAGCCATGATTTGGTGGTATAGAAAACTATGTATTCTGCAAGTACTACTTGCTAATACAACTTGTGGTCAGGCTTGTGTTTTACACCTCAGTATGGCATATGCACAGTCTCCAGTCCATATTCGACCTGTGTGATGCATCTGACTCACCCATTTTGGTCTTGAGGTGACCATACTATGACTTGGTACATTACCATTGTTGTCGCTTCATTGCAATGCCGCTGTCACTGCCATCCCCATAGTGTGCCATGGCAGCCATCATTGTTGTTGCATTGTTGTAATGTGCCACAGCTGCCAGCCTCATCTGTCTTTGCATCATACAGCACAGCACAAGTGTTGATGGCAGGGCTTGCAGATGGATGGGAGGGTGCATGTCTTGGCATGAGGGCATGTGGCAGTCAATGGGAGGGTGGATGAGTCAATGAAGGGAGTATGATTCGATGGGAATGCACATGGGTTGATGGGAGGGTGGGGGAGTTGACAGTGAGACATGCAAGTCAATGGAAGGGCACAGGCAGTCAGAGGGTACATATGTCAACCAGTTGACTCAGACATGTGAACAATGATGGTGGAAGTATCCAGCTGTGCCCACAACTCCAGAAACATCCCGAAGAAGCTATGGAATGCATCTGAACATCAGCCTGAAGGGTTTGAACAAGAGCAGGTGAAGGACCCACCTGGAGGAGCCCAAGTGGCTAGAATGGTGAAACACACATAGCAGGAGATGTCCACAGGCCACAGAAACACTCTGTGAGCCCCAGGAAGCAGCATGTTGATGAAATGAATGCATGTTGAATTATCATTTTATGAGATTCAGATGAAGTCATATCTGGTAACTGCAGGGTTTGCAATTGCCTTGGCCTTTTCTGTAGGGCAGGAAATGCATTTTGAGTTCATTGAGTGGAAATAATGTATACGTGTTTGTACAGATCAGATTGGATTTGCTGGGCAATGCAGCATTAAAATTGAGTTTGACTCAGGAATTACAGTTTGAGAGGTGAAGATTCATCTCACAGAGATCTCCAGGTCATATATAGTCACGTTAAAATTAGAGATAGCCCACAGGCATGTGCAGGTATCCACAGGTAAGGGTCATGTATTGATAGATAGGCAATTCACAACCCCTATCCATACCAATACATATCCATATCCATGACCCACCATGGATATCAAGTATTCATGCAGATCTCTAGAGAGGATGAACCCTTCCTACACTGATGCAACCCCTTAAAATCATCTTGAGATCTCAATGCCATGGATGTCAACACTGTTTCCATCTCCTGCCCCCAGAAGCTGACCTCCAAAGAGAGGAAATACTGCTGTAAAAAGAAACTCTGTTTCAAATGCAGAAAACCTGGACACTCAGCATAGAACTGCACTGCCAGCTTTGAAAACCCCTCAAGACCTTTCATCAAAAAAACAACAAAGAACTAGTTGGAAGGATGACTGGCTTCTACAAGGATTTTTAGAATGGAGGACAGCCTCAACATCTGCCACCTCCTATCCAGTGTGTGCCCCTATAACTGTATTCTGTATGATAAAATCTATGCAGATTCCCATCGAACTCATCACATCATTGCATATCCTTCAAACCATTGAAACCCATGCTCTGATTGATGGCAGCACAAACATCATCTGCATTGACTGGGGCTTCATTTGAAAAAACAGGCACCCTACCTCCTGACTTGAAAAACTGTTTCAATTCTGCAATCTCAACATGTTATCAAATAAGAAAGAAAAGGTGTATTTCTCTACCATGCTCTTTGTTAACATTGAAGGAACCACCAAGAATGTCCTTTCCTATGTCATAGATTATGGACAACAGAATGTCATCCTCAGATTATCCAGGATCAAGGTGGTTAACCTGCTCATTCATTGGTTCAAACAGACCTGTACCATCTCCAAGTCCCTCAACAAGTCAAAAGACTTGTACCAGACCCATGTTGCTAACCTTAAAGGGCATGATAAGTTCTACTCCATCACTGCATTCAAAGAAACCATGGTTCATTGAGTCTACAACAAAAGGCTCTTTGATTACCTCAAGAAGGATGACCAGTCTGAACCTGTCACTACTGCAAAGAAATTCACTGACCTTTATTGTGTAGCCCACCTTGAAATCCACTTCACCCCCTGTGGAAGCCTTCAACATGAGAGATTCATCAACTGAGTCACCACTGCCACTGAACTCACAGCTGTGGCTGAGAAAACCAAGTATAAGACTATATTACCCCCTGAATATGGTGAATTTTCTGATGTCTTCATGAAAGAGGCATCTGGCCACATTTCCCCATCTCATCTGTACAATCATGAGACACACCTCAATGATTCATTTGTTTCCAAGGTTGGAAAGGTCTACCTGCTGTCCCTGAATGAAAGAAAAGCCACTGAGGACTTTATCCAGGAAAACCTTGACTGTGAAAAGTTCTGCCCCTTGAATTTCCCCCAAGTGGCACCCTTCTTCTTTGTCAAGAAGAAGGATGGCAAACTCCACCTCTGCCAAGACCACTGCTACCTGAATGAGCATATGGTTCAGCATGTGTACTTCCTTCCCCTAGTTTCTGACCTTGTCAATAAATTGAAAGACACCAAGGTGTTCACCAAGTTTGATGTTCATTGGAGATACAACAACTTCAGAATCAAGGATGGTGATCAATGGAAGGCCACTTTCATCACACATAAATGCCTCTTCAAGCCTCTTGTCATGTTTTTCAGACTTATGAATTCCCCCACCACATTCCAACAATTCATGAATGACTCATTTAGAGACATGACTGCTGAAGAATGACTTGTCATCTACATGGATGATCTCCTTATCTTCTCTCCCAACCCTGAGCTCTATGAAGAACAAATCAAATGCATTCTCCAGAGAATGCATGAACTTGACCTGCATGTTACGGCCGACCTGGGGATGGACAGGCATAGAACCGTTGGGACTGTGATCTTAACCGTGGACAAGGTGGTGATGGAGCTTGACAATTGCAAGATGTCTACAAGGAGCCTACCTACTAGTGAGGTTCAGTGACAAGGGTTGCTACTGAGCTAATGGCAGCCAAGGTACTTCCGAGTTAATGGTGGACAAGGAGTCTGCCTACAATTGAGGACAGACAACAAGGACTTCCGAGTTAATGGTGGTAACTCCCCAGTTAAGGGTCGTTCAAGGTAACAAGGAGCAAGAGGGTATTGAGGCTACCTGTGGGCCTGTATTGCAGAGTGGGAACACCAATGTATTCCAGCAGTGACAAGAGGACAAGGTAGAAAATGGTACGAGGTAAACGGTAAGACTAGACTGAGGAGCATAGGTGTGACAAAGTGGGTTTATATACGTAAAGGAACTTAGGGCAGGCATGGAACATGAAGGAATATGATGGAAGGAATCACTGACTGAGCAAATGAAAGGAAGTCACATGGAGTACAACTGGAGCAGATGATGAGTCAAGGTATCATAGTCAGCAATGAGAAGAAATAAACATCCAAGTTGGGACTTATACCCATGCGTATGTAAGCATTAAGTCAAGGAAAAGCGTAGTCCAGGATAAATCGTAACACTGCACCTAAAACTTGAGAAATGCATGTTGGCCACCTTTGAGATAGAGTACCTCAGGATAATCATCAAGCCCAGACAGATTGCCATGGACCTCATCAGGCTTGATGGAATTGCCTCCTGGATCACATTCATGAAAGCTTGAATTCACCAACTTCTGTCAGTGATTCATCCCCAACTACTTCTTGGTAACATGTCCTCTGATCAACCTGATGAAGAAGAGCCTTGCATGGAGTTGGACTCCCACATGTCAGAGGTTCTTCAACAAGCTGAAGGCACCTTTCCTTTCAAAACAAGTTCTTCATCTCCCTGACACATTCTGACTCTTTGCTATCATGACTGATGCATCAAAGTTCACCACCAGGGCAATTCTCCTCCAGACCAATGCCAACTGAGACTGGCATCCCTGCTCATACCTCTTGCAGTCATTTTCTCATGCCAAGAGGAACTATGACATCTACAATTGCAGACTTCTCATGATTATCCAAGCTGTGAAAGCCTGGAGGCCCTACCTCTCCAGCTTCTCTTTTTCCTTCCAAGCATTTAGAGATCACAAGAACTTGATGTACTTCCATCAGCCCCAGAATCTGAACTGCTGGTTCCTCAATCTCACCAATTTTGACCTAAAAATGGTCCATATTCCTGGCTCTCAACTTGCTGCCCCCAATGCACTCTCCTGCCATTCACAACTCATTGTAGACAAGGAAAACAATGCATGAATGACCCTGCTCTCTGATTTCCTCTTCATCAACCTCATTGAATCCTCTCTCACAGGCAAATTCATCTCCTCCTCATCCTTCAATTTCCTTGTCATCCAAGCTCTCCAAGCATTACAAGGAGAGAAACCCCCCATATTCTGCTTCTGTCCCTCCAATTGGTCCTACACCAATGGAGTTCTATTCTTCACAGGACATATCTATATTCCACCCACTGATAACCTCAGACATGAGATCCTTGTTCATTGCCATGATCATGAGAACACTGGACACCCAGCTACTTGAAAACCTGCCAGCTTGTCTTTGCTGAGTTTTGGTGGCCATAACTGGCCCAATTTGTCAGGAAGTACATTAAAGGCTGCACCATTTGCCAACAGAATAAGGCAAACACTTATCCCACCATTTCCCCACTAACTCTGACTACATCTTTGAGCAGTTGTCCATTTCAACTGAGCTCATGTGATCTCATCATGTATCTCCACTCTTCCTCTGGCTTTGATTCTGTTGGTCATGGTCAACCATGGACTTACTAAGGGGGTAATTCTCTGCCACACCAAGAAATTCATTACTACTGAGGGTGTAGCAACCCTCTTTTTCCACAAATTTTTCCTTTGCTTTGGTCTTTATGACAAAATCATCTTTAATCAAGGCCCACAGTTCACCTCCTTCTTCACTAAAAAGCTAGTTCATCTCTTAAACTAAAATCTATCCCTGTCCACTGCTTATCATTCCCAGTTGAATGGTGAGACTGAACATGTCAACCAGGAAGTTGAGATGTATCTTTGGATCTTCTGTGGCACAAACACTGATTTCTGGTCAGACCAGATTACTCATGCTGAGTTTGCATATAATCACCACCCCCACTCCATTACTGGCAAGTCATCATTTTACCTCATAATGGGCTATGAACCCATACTCTACCCACTGTCCTTCTGCCATTGACCTCCACCTGAAATCCCTCTCTGCAATGAGGGATGAAGACCTCATTGCCCATGAACTTGCACACCAAGTTATGGCATTGAGAAACAAATGCTTTTTCACCCCATTCTCCAAGGGTAATAAGGTCTAACTCAGAGTCAAAAACCTCCATCATTCTGTTGTGGACCTGAAGTTCACACCCAAACAGACAGGACCCTTCATGATAATGAAGGTACTGTCCCTGATTATGTACCAACTTCATCTTTCACAGGCATGGCAGATCCACCCTGTATTCCACACTTTTCTTTTGTCCCTGTGTAGAGAAAATACTGTCCACAGAAAGAATTTCCCAAGACCACCACCAGAACTTGTAGAGGGTGAGGAAGAGTATGAAATAGAAAAGAATTTAAAACATCACAGTGCACTGTCCTCCCACACATTCCTGATCCATTGGAAGAGATATTCAGCCAAGAAAGATTCTTGGATCCCAGAATGGAATTTGAAACATTCACAGTCTGCATTATATAGATAGAAGACTTCAATCCTCCACCTTTCTTTTTCATGCTTCCTCAGAAAAACTGTCACTCAGAAACAAAAACTGTCCTCAGAAATAAAGCCATGTCTTTGTCTCCCATTGCCATTTGCTCTACCCTTGTAAATACCATTTCCTCTCCTTTGTTGCTCATCCTGAATAATATAGAACCTTCCTCCACTGTAGCCACCCCTAGCTGGACCACCATGTCATTCTCTGATGAGGAACCTGTTCAAGTCATCTCTGGTGCTGATGTGCCCCCCTGGCACCATTCTCAGTTCAGGAATACCATAATCACTTTCATCCCTGCCCTTGCTGTACTGGCCATCACAGCTGTACTCCCTCAATGATCCAGTCAAACTGATCATCATTCCTTCTTTTGCCCATAACCTCTGCCAAGACCTTTCTGATGATAACTACCTTGTGCTGATGACCAAAAGGTTAGTCAACTCCCATCTCTCCACTGCCATAGCCTCCCACCTCAAAATCATCTCCCCATTATATATCCTCTTCTGAGGATACCTCCAGATCCAGTGCTTGTCTCTTATAGCTGAGGACCTTCTCATTCCTGATATTACCAATTGCAGTCCAGCCCATATCAGCCAACATCTTGGAGACATTTAGGACGAGATTCAAGGTCTCTTCCTCATGACAATGCATTAGATGGAGATAGGAGAGTTTTTAACAGATGTCAATTGATATCTCCAGAATCTAGCTGAGTCTCAGAATCCTCTCACCCTTTCTGCTTCCTCAGAACTGTTAAATCCTACAGAGCTAGCTGCTATCAAATGAGCAGAAGCCCACTGGACTGGAAACCAAGGAGATACTTCCCTCCTCTTGTCACATCCCTGTTATCATGAGACCTGCCATTACTGTCACCATTTGGGCCACCAATGTATCAACTGCCCAAACTATGTATGTCCTATCTGTCATCACACCAACTTGTATCTCCAAAACACCCAAATTAAATGTGATCAGAGCAGTACCAATCGACTTGAAACAAGCAGGAGATCCTTTACTAAGGTGACCAACACTGAAAAAACAGTTTTGAAAATTTTGCATTTTCAATGTTTTGGCATTTGGTGTGCCTTACTTATTTTGCTTCTGTTGCTCAAATTCAATGTTCAACAACTTGTGCAGGGATGCTATGAGGACAACAAATGTGTTCTACAATGCAGTGGTCTATTGTTTGACTTGCTGAATTTCTTGATTATGAGACAATTGCAATGTGTCTCAACATGTCCACCTGTTGGATCCAACAAATTATCAAGCACTTTCTGACACATGGTGTTGTCTCCAACTCAAGTGAATTTGCAGTCCTGAAAAAAAAAGGTGGCTTTCTGGTAAAGATATTGAGATAGGAGTTATATTCATGTCAGTATCACTCAGAACTAAATGACATAATCTATCACAGTTTATTCTTAGTACAATTGATAAAATGCTCAATGAATCTTGTGGTGTGCAGGTCTCATGTGTGACCATATGTAGAATGCTGCATAAGGCTGGTTTCGCAATGAAAAAGGTGGGCCATTGTGCATTATCACATATCTGAGCTTTTCATTATTCATAATTTAGATTACCTGTATCCTGTATTGTGGCTGAATGGTCTGTTGAGAAGTGGGTTGAATGCCTCTCACACATTGGCAACTATGAAGCTGAATGGCTTGGTTTTGTTAATGAGAGCTCAGTTGATCATCAAACAACTTTCCATGGCCATGCCTGGTTGATTAAAGGAACAAAAGCACAACAGAAGGCATTCTTTGTGTGTGGAAGGTGTTTTATAATGTTGCGTGTTAGTGAAGCGAATATCTCTGGGAGCAAATGTACAGGCTCCCCTTGAGAACCTCTAGATTGATTTCATTCATTTTCCAGGGAAGTAGAATTTAATGCTACCTTCCCAGCTGGGTTCATCAATATGCTGTGATGAGAAATTGTAATGGATTGAATGAAGGCTGCACATATTACAAGCCAATGATGCACTACACTCTCTTTGTGCAAATCTCTGTGAAAACCTGTATTCTCAAGTACAAAGACCACCACCTTCATGGTCAAGGTGCAAACACCAGAGCATGTAACATCATTAAAGCAATTGAGGGTCAGATTGATGCAGCTGCTAGCAGATATAACAATGCACACATACCATTGACCATACTGGCACCTTTTCTAAAGGAGACCTGCTGGAGTACCATTCTCCAACCACTTGCTCAACAGGATATTTGGGGCTTGATGGACCTCCTGTGAAACAGGGAGAACAAGAAAGCTGTCCTGGATATGGACCATGGGTGGGATGGTTTCCAGTAGGATGAAGAATGCTGGGCTAGAAGGTCTCTTATCCTTTTTAATTTTACAACCTATGCCAGTGATGTGATACTTACCAAATTTCATGTCAGACATGTGTATTGAATGATGTAAGACAAGAGCCAAAGCATGCTGCTCAAAGAAAGAGGTTGGGTTTTTGATAGAGGAAATGCATCAGATTGTTAGGTCCTTTCTGTGGAATGCAGCCCATTGATATGAAAGAGGTCATAATTTCCAATCTGATCACAAGGCTATTCTCAAAGGCCACTGTGCATATGCTCACTTTCAAGCTGCACTGTGATGTTTACAGAGGTGTCACAAAATGATTGCCCTAGTCAAAGAATTGGATCAGACTAGTCATGAAGATGGAGAGGTCAAGATAGTATCTCAAGTCAGCAAGACTTAAACAACAGAGGAGAGCACACTCTTAGATTATTTGGATAAAGACATGCAGATAACTAGCCAGCTACTGTACCACCTACATATATTGTACATCTTGATATCAATCATTCTGTTGGCTCTCCATGGTGCCCATCTATCAATGCATCAAGCATGGGACATGCATTAGATGGACTGTCTGTATGGGCTGATGACCAATGGATGATGCATCACTTGTCTCACCATTGAATGCATGGACACCTGTGAGCACATTGATGCATTACTACTAGTAGCATACAGGAGGGGACAGGCATCACACAGTGGGTAGTTACCGACTGAATGATGCATCACCTTGTATCAAGTCAGCTGGGATTTTCTGGGGAGTTTTATGGAATGATACATTAGCTCACAATAGTGGAGACATGCATCACCTGGTTGGATGGGCAGATGCTTAACAGAATGGTGCATGTGATGATGCATTAGCTTCATATACTAGTGGGTAAATGTGTCACCTGTTTAGCAGCTTGTAGAGGGACATGTCAAACTAAGACTATTATTATCATGCATCACTCAGCTATAGGAATTTTTATTAACAATGCATCATAATACCAGGAAGTGGTGAAATTTAAGGGCACCACAATCAATTTCTCAACTACCACTTTTGACTAAGGAGGGGTAACAAATCCATGATGGAAGATAACAAATCATCCCAGGCTAGCACTGACTTCCTCCATTAAAGAGATGCAAAGATCCTTTTATCTCATCCTCTGAGGTAGTGGATGGTTCTACCAGTCAAGGGACTGATAGGAAGAGGAAAGGTTATGAACCTTGGTGGAAGAACTCACCAAGGGTAAACAGAACATGGCAAGATAGAGGGTTTAAGAGTAAAACAGGGAAGGAGAGGACTCAACTTGACTGTCTGAGTTACTGTAAGAACTAGAGGAGCTGGAGAGCAACCATGAGGGAGCTCTCCCTAAATAATTTACAGGACTGTTTATCTCTGTATAGATCTCTATCATATATGAATAGGTATGAGCCATGAAACATGACTGGAGAACTGAAATTATCAGTAGGATATAGATACCAGCCAATGGCATAAGTACATATCTCATTATTATAGTAAATGATGAAACAATATGAGAGTGTATAAAGACTGATGATCATGTGATCATGATCTAGAACCTTGGTTATGTAATGAAGAGCAGAAAGTGAATACTGTTATGATTGACCCCTTTTTCTATTATCACTTACATATGCATGGGTGACAGTCCCAACTTGGATGTTCTTTTTTTTCGTCACTGACTATGATACCCTGACTCATAGTCCAATTTCCATCGCATTCCATGCGATTCCATCTGCTTTGTCAGCGACTTCTTCCTAGGCTATATAAACTCATCCTCCTGTACTTGTATCCTCAAGCTAGACCTCCCCTTCATGTATCTCAATACACTGGGTCTTTGCTCCCTTCCTAGTCTTTATTCTAAGTTCCCTCTAGGAAACCCCCCTCTGCTTGAAGAGACTTCATAGCACTCTTGAGGCTATGCTGTTCCTGGGAAACTTCTTGTTCACCTTGAGACGATCAATCTCACAGGCAGTCTCCTC
>JBBPTO010001370.1:0-16214 GCA_038094155.1 Pulveroboletus cf. aberrans
CATATGACCTTCTTCCAATCATCAATAGTCCAATCTTTATGAGCATAGGCAAAATCCAAACGAGCTTTATGATGCCTGGCCAAGCGAAGGGGATGTTTGAACTTCACTACAGCCTTCATACCACTTTTCTTCAAGTGGAAATGGACTGTGGTAGTAGATAGAGGCTCCTGAACAAGCTGGGTAAGAGCTTTGGTCACTTGAACAGCATTCTCTGCTTTTCCAGAAGAGATTAGACAAATAGCATGGCACATATTGGTGGAGGAAAGCTTAGATGGGTGACCTCCAGTAGATTTTTAAAGCTCAGGAAGCTCTTTGGAGCGAAGACATCCTCATTCAAGCCAACCAGGTACCTATACAGGAGTTACTGGCTCACACTGAACAGAAGAAATAATGCACCAACAACCAGAAAAGCTAGGTATGTATAACACTGTAAAGTGTGTACTAGGAAGGGGACTAGTGTAGTTCTTGAGTAATGTACAAGGGCTTGTAACTGAAAATGCCACAAGAACTTATCTGAAGTTCTTGATTGGCCAATAGAAGTGCTGTATTTAAAATATGATCAGTTAGCCACTTCAGGGCCAGTCAATAGAAACTGCTGAGTCATCAATAGAAGCCTCTAAATTTGTCATAGAAGCCATAATGTGTCATGGCATAAGAACACTTTAAAAGGTCATGGAATGTTATGGAAGCATAACAAGTCAGACTTCATAGAAGGTTATAGAACCTTCTGGAATGAGCATGTGACTTTCTATGCCATGCAACTGGTCATGTTCCAGTTCATGTGACTTATCATGTAATAGATCATGTAATAGACCATGTGACAGGCCATGTGACCATGTATTATGACAGATTTATCCAACTTCAGCATTCACATACTTTAAGCATTGTTCAGCTTCTTGTGCTCTGAAATGATACAAGTTATCAACTGCAACAATCTTCTCACCAGAAAGCTGTTTCTAAAATATACACACATTACATTGGGCATGGACAGACTCCAGAATGAGTTGTGCCTCCTCTTGTTCTTCCTTCTCTTTGGACTCATGGCACAACATGTCTAAGACCAATTGTGAAATAATGTTGATATTTCATAAAAACCATTGCTTGAACTGATAACATTCATTTTCTGTAATGGAAAAGTAATGAATTCTTGAAGATTCGGAGGCCAATCAGCATCTATTGTGGTATGGAATTACATGCTACCTGAATGATGAGAACTTGTTCTGTTTGAGGGCACTGATGGTCAATGCATTTCCCATTAAGATTTTAGCGAACCTGCAGGGAATAGAATAAATGAAAACCATAGAAAAATTTAAAACAAAAGAAGAGTTAACAATGTCATGAATTTTAGGTACAATTGGACAAAAAATCTCTGAAAAGACTTTGCCTTGGAGTTTTATAAATGGTGATGAAAGCTTGCATTGCATTGCATTGTCAAGTTCAGATCCTCCAGGCTCAAGTTTGATGGAGATCCTGAAGAAAAAGGGGAGAAGAGAGCAAAGGCAGACTGGAGGTATGAGAGAGGTGGGAGATAGCAGTGCAGAGATATGATGGTGTTCATGCACAATGTATATCTGTGCCCTTGCTCCAGTCTGGCCCTCAGGAGACAAAGGTATTAGATACACACAGAGAGAGGGTAGAGGGAAAGACTCAGAGAAGGGGGGACTTGAGAGGAGAAAATCCAGTTGATGTTTGAACTGAGAAGTACATGTGGAGGGTCTCAGATTCATCTACTAGAAGATCAGATAAGAATAGAGAATGGAGAACATAAGTAGTATAAGGAATAGCTACAAGAATAATTGTGAAGTGTGGAGAACTGATGGGTGGTGCACATAGGGCTAGGAAATGTGGAATGAAATGGAGGAACATATGGTTGAGCATATGAATAAGGAATGTATGAAGACATAACTTATTGTGAGGTCCAGGTCAATGAGAGGGGGTCCAACAGGAGCACAATATCTGAAGTCAGACATTCAAATTGAACTTTGAGTAATGTTGGTGAAGTCCATACAGAGCTGACCAGAAATGAAGAGGATAAAATTGGAGTTGTGTGTGGAGGAAGTGTGATGGGTGTTTTGAATGAATATAACATATATGGCATTGTAACCTGCTTGTCAGCAAAAGACTAAGATCATTTGAACTGCATGAAAAGATATTAGGGTATGGATATCATCAAAACTTGGGTTGGATTTTTTTAAGGCAGGTGTCTTCTTTATGTGATTAAGCTGATATGCTAAGTGTTATATTTTTCTGCACTGCCTCAATCTTATACAGTACAAAGATGTCACAGTTATGTACCGAGCTGCATATATTATGCCACCCAGTTGATCTTGCTGATCATTCCATTATGAATCTAAGAGTAAAAATGAGGAAATAAAAGACCACTGGCTCTCAGAATGGTGGGTCACACTCTAGTGATGGCAGTATCACTATAAAATTATGATCAACATGTTGGGGAATTGAATATGAAGCATTCATCCTCAGGTATGCTTTGTAAAGAAATGCAATGATGGGGAACACTCACAATTTTCAGACTCATTTTGGAGTGTGCTGGCCAGTGTCTTTCCTGCTCCTGTGCATGGCAGGGTAAAGATGCCCAAGAGCTGAAAGAAAAATGAAAGAGAGTGAGTGGTGTCTAATTTCCTCTCCATGTCTAATCAGAATAACTAGATAAAGAGTACATTTGATGCTGTTGATAAGATTGCAAACACATTAAGATTTGCACACTTGCTTGAAAATAGAGTGGATGTTGGTAGCATATATGTGCTGATATTGTCAAGGTGCGTCCTTATTTCACACATGTGCTCCAGCCATTAATATTTAACATGAACATAGCTGGAATGACAGGTGCCCAGCACAATTAAAGGGAAAGGTCTGGGTACACTATGGACCTATGCAACAGTTGAAACCAATCTCTTCTTCATGCCAAGCAAGCTGATATCCAGGAGGCTCAAGACACTCAGTCTCAGGGATTCAAGCAGCACAGATAACTTAGACAGCCCAGGTGGTCCACACAGACACCAATCTTCCTCCCCTACCACTACATCATCATCAACTTTGAGTTCTGTTGCATCAGCCATTCCATTCAATATGTTGACATCTCACACCTTTAAGCTGCCCTCAGTATACATGGGATCTGCTGTAATCTCAATTAACTTGTTATCCAATGTCTCTGCTGGCGTTTAATGCTAACAAAAGTGCAAGGCTGATGATATATTCATGGTATCCACTCCTAATCTCTCAGAATTGATAGTTAGCACTGCAACCAGCACAAACAGTAGTAGTTAGAAATGGCATGCAGAAGCACAGAACACCATATTGAAGAATGAAATAACCTCACTTCATGACTCATTACTGTTATGACTACCCTGGGTAGAGATAGGCATAGCCCCTAGAGGGTCTAGAGTATCAAGGATGAAGGAGAACGTGGCAAGGCATTCTACAAGGACATGGTTTCAAAGGTTCTAGGAGAACAAGGCTTTCTGCTTGTTCTGTCTCTATGATTGAATGTCAAAGAGAAGACTTCCTTGCAGATCTAACGTCTTGAGGTGAACAAGAGGTTTTCTTAGAACAGTGTAACCTCAGGAGTGCTATGAAGTCTCAAAGAGCAAGAAGATTCCTGATGAGGGACTAAGAGTGGAGCAAAGACCTAGTGTATTGAGGTACACGAAGGGGAGGTCTAGCTTAGGAATACAAGTATAGAAAAGTGGGTTTAAGTATATAGACCAGGGAGGAGTCACTGATGAAGCAAGCAGAATTGCATAGAATGTGATGGAAATCAGATGATGAGTCAAGGTATTATCCATAGTCAGCAATGAAAAGAAAGAAACATCCAGATTGGGACTTATACCCATGTGTATGTAAGTGAGAAAGATGAAAAAGGGACCCATCATAACAATTACAGTCAAACATTCAGGTTATGAAGAAAATAATCTACATGGAAGGACTGGCACTGCCTTGCCCCTTGCTGTATTTGGTATATATATCAATCTGCAAGAACACATTCTAAATTCTGTCAAAATAGCTTGCAATGACACATGGTGTGTTCTTATGTTAAGACATCAGGAGTTACTTAGAATTTGATTGTTAAAAATGCTTCCCCACATGTGTAGTAAAGAGACCAGTAGTAAAGGTATACAGGAAAATAATGAGCTGTTTCTCAATGGTTATCTGACATATTTCTGTGATTCCATGAGACACAAGTTTGTTAAAAAGGCTTGAAAACACCAGTTCATAAATGTCAAATTCATTGTGAATCTGAGTGGAATGGCCAGTGAAAAGCTCTGAGACCCACATGTGCCCTATTATGAAAAAGGTATGATATGGAATGGGATCTGCATTTATCCCATCCATTTCACCCAACTCTGGACTCTGGAACACAACTCTGCTCGTACCTCCAGTGCACCCTCTGTCAATATGTAACTCTGTTCCTCTGGACAACTCATAAATTTCCTTATGTATGTTCCTTGTTCTGTATATAGTATAGTTTCACTTCTCTGTTCCCTCCAATGCTGTGTAGCACAGCTCCAGCTCATTCCTAGCCTGGAGCACAGCTCTGGCACTCAGATATCCGACCTCCATATTATACATCTACATAGCCTCCAACTTTCCTCCAACTATATACAGTGGCTCAAAAAAGTGTTCCAATGTTGGTACATTTTGTACAGATTGGTTGATTGCCAGTGAAGAAAACCAAACAAGGCTAACGCTTGCAGAAGCGAAGGTAGTACTTACTACGGGCTTTCTAACCCCACTTAGATCACATGATTTGGTTGTAATGCCACTGAGGTACAGCCATTTTAAAATGACATGTCATTGGAACACTTATTTGAGCATCATCTCAATTTTATACTTTTAGTACTTAGTGTGTCTTCCTTTGTCCTGAATCACTGCATCTGGCCTTCTGGGCATAATTTCCATCAATATTTGATCTTCTCAGCCTCAATCATGCCCCACTCCACTGCAATCCTCTCCCAAGGTTCCCATACTCCCCTAGCTTGTCATGAATAGTTGTTGAGCTTTTGTTTCAGTATTTGCCAGACATGTTCAATAGGGCTAATGTCTGGAGATTGTGGGGGCCAATCCAGAAGCTTGATTCCATGAGATTTAAGCCATTCCTGAGCTGTTTTAAAGGAATGATTGGGGTCATTATTCTCTTGAAAGATAATGTCTTCCTCAGAAATACCAGAGTTTTTCATGCTATGAAGCAGATTACCCTTCAAAATGGAGACATACTGATCAGCATTTATCTTGCTCTCTACACCTGTCAGGATACCAATATCATTCCAGCCCATACATTCCAAAACCATGAAGAAATCTTCTCCAAACTGTACTATTTTCCATACCTTCCTGTCCTATAAAGGTTTACCTGCCATTTTTCATACATACTTTCTTCCATCTGACCCAATCCTGTTAAGCTTGGTTTTATCTGATCAAATAACCCTAGACTAGACCTCTACAGACCAGTTTTGATACTTAAACACAAAGGCTAGGCTCTGTTTTCTATGTTTGACAGATATATGTGGCTTTTTCTTCTTGACCACAGCCTTCAAGAAACAGACTTGAGGACATTGTAAACAGTTCAAGATGAGATAGAAGAGTGGAGGGCAGAATTGATGAGATGGGTTCCTTGAACAGTATTTTCCACTTTCCCAGTGGTAATACTAGAAATAAACCTTCTCTTATTAGTAGAGGAAACCTTGAAAAAACATCCTAGATTGATGTTTTCCTTCTCAAGAAGGTATTATTTGATGGTTCTGGCCATGGTAGACCTCCCTGACCCAGTCTGAGAGGAGATCTGATGAATAGAGAGACCGGATTCAGCAAAAAAGAGAATATTAGCTTTAATAGAGGTAGGAATGGACTTTATGATGATATTGATTAACTGAGTGGGATGAGTATTATTTATACACCCTAGAACTACATAATTTATATAATCATTCAGGGTCAAGGTGTAGCATCCATCAGAAGTTGTCATATTCTTATGTTATTTACCAGATAATGAATTACAGCATGATGCTCAAATAAGTGTCCCAATGACATGTCATTTTAAAATGGCTGTACCTCAGTGGCATGACAACCGAATCACATGATCTAAGTGGTGTTAGGAAGCCCAGCGCAAATACTACCTTTGCGCCTGCAGGTGTTTAGCCTTGTTTGGTTTTCATCACTGGCAATTAACCAATCTCTTCAAAATGCACCAACATTGGGACACTTTTTTGAGCCACTGTATACTCCGACTTCTGTATGTAGATACCTTGGCCTGAATATTACCTTAGACTCTCTTTTCTGTTCTCTCTCTCCAAGTTCCTCTGATGTGTCTCTGACCAAGAAGGCTGTGACAGTGCAGATGCGACACACAAGTCATGTGTCAAGCCTTCACCCCTTCAGACATGATCCTCCAGACCTCTGGCCATCTCCAGCCATTCCTCCCCTTCGAGCTCCAATCTCTGACCAGAGTTTGAGTGGAGGAGATCCAGTTGTAACACTTATGAGCAATAGTAGATAGACATTGTAGAATATGAAGGATGTATTTCATGGTCAATTGGCCAAACCAGCAGGTCTAATCAAGTAACTAATGAGTCAGGACATTAGAGGGGTCATTGGAGTCAACATTGTCTGTGGGTTGGTAGGCCTGGTTGGACAGACAATCTGTTGTGTTGGAATCAGTGTTCATCAATGAGCTGCACTTAGCTATACCACCCAATGAGAACTCAGATGCTGTGAAAGAGACCAGCCCTGGAAAACTCAACCTGTGTTCCAATAGTAACCAGATTCTTAAGGTTCTTATATTATGAAGGTGGTGATGCCAACTGTCACATATTTTGCTAAAGTAATGTTACTCTGTTCTATGGTGATTTCACAAACCATTGCAATATTAACTGCAAATATGGTGTACTCAGTGTACCACTAATACCTGAAGAAATATCACTTACATAGCTTTGGTGGTGGCAAATGTAGTACTGAACACTGAGGTATGACCATTACAAGACAATAATATCATGGAAATACTCTTTTCATTTTTGTTGTAACACACATGTTTGTTCTTGTTTTGTCACACAAATAAGTATATCCACATAACCACTATTCACACACATCTTTGATTTCAATCACCATCATTATGCATTTCACCTTTGCAACTCAGAAAAATACTATGCTCTCTATGCTTTATGCTAGTCAGTCTGTTCACTCCATTCATGCTTTGAGTGGCATGGACCACTCTATCATATTAAGAAGGAGCATTCTGAGCTTCAGAAGTCTCTTGCAGATTGTCCACTCAAGCTCATGTTAGCCATGGTATTCATTTACAAGAATTACAATGTTGTTAATATTAAACACATACTCCCTCCAATGTCATTAACCAACTAGAAAGGCTATGATAAAGAAGGAATGCCCTCTTCTCTCTGGCAAGCATTGTAGAGCTCCCTTGGACTTTGCTAATGCACACAAAGACTGGATCACAGAGGTCTGAAATAAGGTCATGTGGTCAGACAAGCTTAAAATCATTTGAATGGAATAAGATGAGTACTGGCAGGGTTGAAAAAGGGCAGAGTAAAGGACTGTTGATAGGTTGGTGGATGGAACCCTCAATTATGGGGAAAATTCCTAGATAATGTGGGGCTATATGTCCCCACAGGAAGTTGGCTATGCTCCCAATATTGGTGGTAAGGTAGATGGAGACCATTACCTTAATATTTTAAAGGATGAGCTCATGAATACCTTTAAGCATTATAGTCTTAATCCAGCTGATATCATATTTCACCAGGACAATGAATACAAGCACACCTGCTAGCAGGTCAAGAAATGGACAGAGGAGATCATGGTCTGATGTTCACAATCCAGACATTATTAACCCAATTGAATATATCTGGGTATACAGATGAGGGCTTGCAAAGTGTGGACATCGCTTTAAAGCTGTGAAGGAGTTATGGAAGAGGATTCAAGTGGAGTAAAAGGCAATATCAGTTCAGAAGTGATAGAATTTGATTTAAAGCATGAATAAGAGAATTCAGACAGTGTTTGAGGAAAAAGGAGATTATATCAAGTACTACAATATTTAAAATACCAATTTGTTTTTCAAAATGAAAAATGTGTTGAAATAGTATTGCTGGTTTGTAATAATCATATCTCAGTGGTCTGGAAATCAAATTGCATGACACAGAGAGTGTTTTGTAGCCAGGGGTTAGTAGCACATTTGGCCTTACCAATGCTAAGTGAGATTCATAATACACCATGTGCACTGTGTTTGCAGTTAATATTACAACATTTTTGAAGTCACTGTATCTGACTATCATGTAAATATGTATAAAAAAACATGCATTTATTGGTGCTGTAGATGTTGGATTTTTACCTATTGTTTCACTGGCTGATTGACATTCTTCTTCCTACCATTACTCACCATTACTTATGAGTATGCACTGATGTCCTCAGTGCTTCAAGGGCTTGACCACTGCACATGGTTTTCCTTCCCATTTTGCACAGAAGAAAACCAAGTGTAATGCTTAGAAATGCAATCAAAGCTTTTTCTTAAATTTTCATTGAACCATGATGACTTGCATTCCATTACATCTGAGTTCAAATCTGATGACTCCACAGTCCCATCTTTTTCAGTAGATGCTCATGGCATTGTTGAATACCAGTGGACTCTATTCCTGAGAAGGATTCACTTGGCAAGGAATCCTTTGTTTGCAGGCTGGACATGGTGGAAAACCATTACACAGGCTTTTTGGGATGCAGTATAACATGTTTATTGCCCATCTAGAACAAAGATGCCAATTCAATAAGTTGCTGAATCCATTTATCCTGGTGGTACATCACTCATGAACCATCAATACTTTTCATTCACAAATAGTCAAGACTGGGAGATGACCAATTTTCTCCTGCAGATGAATCATATTATGGCAAAAATCAATGAATTTCTATTGTCAACCTTGATAGGTCTTATTCTAAGGTTCTGATTGTTGACTGAATTGTTTAATTTTTAGACATGTTCTCTTCTGCCCTCTGCAATCAGTGAATAATGTTGAGTCACAAGGTTCCTCCAGTGTTCAAATTAACAGGAGGGTACAAGGATACTCCTGTTGTGCAGGGCAGAGAAGAGAGAGGTGAGTCAAGGATGCTCACTGAGATAGAGACTAAAGTTCTTGTGACTAAGTTTGGGTTAGGTGAGATTGATGAAATAAACAGCTTCTTAGAAGCTTGATCTGAAGGGGCAATCAATCTTGTTATTAATTACATCACAGCACTTATTGCCTTTAAATACATGAAAGAACTGTATGTACTTGTATGTGATGAGCTAGAACAAGGTCGATGATGTCAGAATGACATCATAGGATTAGTCATGCTGCTCCACTAATTTCAAATAGGTGGAGTTGGATCTGGGTCGACCCAACACAGCAGTTAGGGAGCTAAGAAAGCTTCAGACTGGTGACATCATAGCTGGGTCATAAAGACTGCATCTAGATTATCATATGGTCAATCCTGAAGTGCAATTAAGATTACACTTTAATTAAGTTTGACTGATGTGTCAGTCAAGCTCAATAGTAGAGCTGTATTTTTTAGTAGCATGAATAGTGTATTACTGCTATGGTCTGCCTGTATTAACAGAGCACATGACCTAGTGTTTGATTCACAGAATCTGAACACAAATGAATGCTGCATCCCAGATATCTGTTGTGGCAATTGAACAATCCACAATGTTCTTCATCAATTTGTTGCATGGCCAATGCATCAGAATTTTAAGCTCAGGGCAAGATAGCAGACCAGCCAGGTAGTCATGGAAATGGTGGTAGCCAAAAACGTTTGATTGGATCTTTGGAACCATCGTCAGGATCATGTAAAAGAACAGTATTTTAAGGGTCCTGATGTGGGAATGGTCAATTTGTGCAGCTGGTAGGGTATGATGGGATCATATCCACAATATTTGTGGGTTTGTAGGTACAGCTGTATTTTGAGCAAACTGCAAATCAACTTCACAGGTCAAAATGTAATAATGCCATCTTGATGGACTTCAGTACTTGCTGTTAGGGCTGTGCAGATGAACTCCGGAGATATTGATAGGACCTTGGCTTCACCTTATGTGGTGCGCCACTATCCAAGTCTCAGGGTTGTGGTCCCATATTTGTGGAGGGTTGGAGGTGCAGAGTTGAGTTGTCTAGACTCAGAAGAGGATTAGGATATCCGTCAGAGTTCAGCAGAGAGCCGAGCATCAAGCTGATTGAGGAGAGAACATCAAGTACTCAATTCAATATTACAACTGGATATGTACAGTGGAGATGATACAGAATATATACTACAGAGGAGCATTGGATTTGTAATGAAGTAGTAATGGATGAGTAATGAAACAGAGTTGGGGATCTATGAACCAGAGCTGTGCACTGGTTGTGCAGTTCGCTGGAGCTGTGCTGCACAGCGACAGGAAAAGGTACAGAGTGTGAGATCTAACTAAATAAGGAACGAAGACATAACATGATAGATGTATGGAGGTCCGGAGGAATGGAGATGCATAATGGGTGTAAACACACCAGAGATAGGAGTGGAGTTGGTGCTCAGAGGACCGGAGTTGTCATGGATATGACACTTGCCCAAGCATGTGGTCTCACACCATTGTTATGTTAGAGTTGACCACTTGAAATGTGAGGCTGACAATAAGGGTTTCAATATCTAAAAGCAGATTCCTGGCTGCATGACTTAAACCAAAAAATACAATGCAAATAATGCCAGGGAGGAGTGAGATCTGTGAAACTTCCTCACAACTCTCACTTGGGAACTCAAAGTGATGGGCTATGAAGAGTTTAGTAAGGCCCAACAATGAAATGCAACCGTTGTCTTACACAATCATATTTGATGGGATCACTCTGAGCAACCATTTCACTCTAATCAAGATGTCCCTTGAGTTAAACACATGAATGGAGATTGGAACTTCTGCAAGAAATGATTGAAGGAACTTGTTGATTGACATGGGCTAAATCCTTCACTAGTAGCAAGTCATTGTGTAGTTGACATCCTGTCTCCACAGAGGACAAAGGCAGAGACATGGCCTTTCTGTTAATAAACTCAACTTGAGCCTCAATTGAATTCAGTACTCTGTGTGATTTAACTGTGCGCTGGTTGTGCTCCTGCTTTGAGGATGACATAATAAGGATAACCCACAAAGTCAGATGGAGCATAGCATAATTGCACATAATCCTTACTTTTCTTGCAAGATCAATGTGAAAAAGCTTGAATTAATATCACAAAGTAATGCTAGACATGAATGAATAACAGACTTAGAAGATTAGTTGAGATCACTGATGACTCTCTCTGCCAATCACTGGAGGAAAATCATGAACAGTACTGTTTGTGGTTGATCTTCTGCTGATAGTGAGTAATGGTCAGTCAGCGAAAAGTGAATAACTCACAATATGTGTGACATTTCCCCCATTGCTGCAGCAAGATCATCTGGAAACAAGGATGACATGCTTGCAGTACAACAGTAGTGTAGATAATGACCTCAACCAGACCTTTTCCAAAAAACCTGATGGCATGGAGACAAGGACATCACTCTTACAATACAACAGTAGTGTAGATAATCGCCTCAACCAGACCTTTCTCAAAAATGAAACAAATCAATGGAAAACCAGCCTTTCCTACATATGCATGTCAGTGACAAGTCACCTCGATGTACACTAGGAACCAAGCTTAATTATGAAATACAATTGCTCTGAGAGGTGAGAAGGACATGCAGTTACAACTTTGTATGTAACACCACATACCACAATCTAGGTATTGATCAAATCTAATCTGCAACATGTATGGTACACTTTATATACCATGATCAACAGTTAACAGAGCAATATTTTGAGATTTTGCCCTTGAAGGGCTGCACAGCACAAAACCGCTGCATGAATGTTGTCTCCATCATTTAGGACAATCCCATACAGCAGGGACAAGGACAGCTGTGTCAGATTTGGGAAAGCATGAACCCAGTCACTCCAATTCATCTGTAACTTGTGTCAGGATGCTGCCTTGCCTTCACACGATGTGGAAAGCTCACAAGAATCTCTCTGCCATTGACAGTGCCATGAGTTGAAATACAACTGAAGCAGAGTTGTGTTGCCCCCCAAGTATGGCTCTGTCCTTCAGGGAAGTGGAATTTTGCCTCTGAAACTGGTTTGAGAGCATCAAAAAAAATCACCAAATTGTTGAGGTCACTGAACACTTTTTTGCATGCAATGACCTTTGATAAGTAATAGTATTGTGAATTTATTTCTCCAACAGAGAGCATTATGGATTGATGGTCCCTGGGTTTTGAAGGTGAGGGCTCAAAGCTGATATGTATGCAATGGGGCTGTGAAGACACTGCAGGTTAGGAAGGTCAACCTTTACTCCAGGATCTGATGCAATGGAGCATTTCCAACACATCACATATGAGGTACAAATACCCAACATTTTAAGGACTGGATGCCTTTTCAGAAAGTACAGGAGGAGTGAGAAGGGGAAATGATTGTCAAACTCAAGCTCATGCAGGCAGGGAAAATCAAGAAGTTTGAGAAGGGTCATCCAGGCACACAGTGTCAAGTTGACATGAGTGATGTAAAGAGAATCAAAAGATAGAGCCCAGAAAAACAGACAAAGTGATTCATATAATGGATGAGTAAAGAAAACCTTAGACTGAAGCTGGAGTGGTTGCAGATGAGTGGGATAATGAAGTAGTTGGATGTTCTTCAGAAATGACATGTGGGAACAGGATGACAGAATGGATACTGTCATCAAGCTCTGAGCAGATAGAGGTTCACTGAAAAAGATTTGCTAAGCCATCAACATCAAATTTTAATGCACCCAATGAATGAAACAGAGATGTGTTGCACTCAGCTAAGGTCTGGAAGTGGAGCATGATTGCTCAAAGATGACAATCTGATCCTTGGGAAAGGTTGCAATACATGACAGAAGGGGCATTGTGAGCATTTGATCACCTCCACATTAGGAGGGCTTGCATGTGGTAAGATCCATGTCAATTCAGTAAGAATCAGGATGGAAGGATACTGTAGAGAGATAAACTGGGGCCACATTTTCCCTGAAAAGTATGCAAATGCATGAGAAAGTCCAGAGATCATCATCAGAAAGGCAAGATGCTATCTCATGCAGCAGTTCATTTGGGAGGGTTAACAGGATTGATGTAAACTGGGAGTTGTTGAGTGACACTGGTTTACACAACAGAGATAACACATATAGAGAATCCAAGTGAAAGCTTGGCCTTCATGTTAGAAGCTGGATAAGTGGAAGACAAAATCAACAGACCTGTGTGCATCAAGTCATGAGGTACAGGCTCAGAGGCTTTCAAGTGGCAGCATCACACTTTGGCTGGACATGCATCAACATGATAGTCTTCTTTAATCACCTGACTAAGCTCTGGGAACATATGATGCTCTAACACAGAGCATGCAATCCTCAGTAAGCACAGGTCAGGTAGGTCATCATCTCTCAAACATTCAGAGTTCTATGTCATGGAATAAACTTGAGACAAACAGAAAGAGAAAATGGACACACCCATTGGCACTGGTGATTCCAAGCATTGGTGCTTAGTCAGTCTGGGGTTGGTGCAATCAGAATCAGGGTGAGATCCTGTCAGAATGAAAGTTTTCAAGTGCTGCTCACTGGGGACTAAGCCTAGGGAAGTCCTTGGGTACTCTCTTGAATCCCCTCATGGTGAACTTCAGTTGTAAAACTCCTAGGAACTCCAAAGTGAAACTCCTAAGCTAACAAAAGGTGTAAGTGTAGTTCTTAACCCAGGGAATTGCAAAGAGAGAAAGAAAATGGGTGAGGGCAAATAGGAATGGCTCACTGATGTCCTGAGGGAGCTGGAAAATAAGAGTCTGATTTCTCCCTGTTCAGTAGGGCTATATGGAGTTGATAGGACTTGGCTGGAGTTGAACGGAAATGATGGAAATCAAACTCAGAGACTTGGAACTGATAATAGATGGTGGTAATTGACTGTAGAACTAAGTTTTATGTACAAACTTTTAAGTCTGGGCATTTACAAGACTGTAAATCAGGAAGAAAACATAAAGGAACGAATGTAGATATCAAATAAAGGAATATTCCAATTAGAAAACACAACTCCAGTTGACAGATAACTCATTTGGAGCACAGGAACAAAGATCCAGTCCTCTGGAGGTTGGAGTTCTGACTCAAGAAGACAGCCTCTGACTAATGAGTCTTGGAGGAGCAGTAGAGGACTTCAGAGGAACTCAGAGGATGTATGAATACCTGGAGAATATAGAAATATCACTATAGGGATCTTCAGGCTGTTAAGACCAGATCTCCTCTGCTCAAACTCCAGTTGGAGATTGGAGGTCAAATAGGAGAGATGGCTGGAGATCTGGAGGGTTGTGTTACCTCTGACCTTAACAAGGGCAGGTGTAGAACCTTTAGGGCTTTGGACTTAACTGTGGGTGAGGATGATAGAGCTTGATGATGGCAAGACATCTATGAAGAAGCCTACCTACAAGTGAGGTTTGGCAACAAAGGATGTTACCGAGATAACAACAGCTGAGAGTACTACTGAGTTAATGGTGGATGAGAAGTCTACCTACTATCGAGGACAGATAATGAGAAACTACTAAGTTAACAGAGAATGAGAAGTCTGCTTACTATCGAAGACAGATGATGAGAACTTTCCACTGAAGGGTGGTAGATGGAGGAGACCTCTGGGTGAGGTCAATAACGAAGACTTCCCACTTAAGGGTGGTCCACAGTGACAAGAAGCAAGAAGGTATTAAGGCTACCCTTGGGCCTGTATCATGGAGTGGGAACACAATGTATTCCAGTGATGGTACAAGGTGAAATGGAAAGGTAGGAGAAAGGTAAAAGGTAAGACCAGACTAAGGTTTACATGAGTGGCAACTCAGGTTTATATATGTAAGGGAGTTCAGGGCAGGCATAGAATGTAAAGGAATATGATGGAAGTAATCACTGATGAAGCAAGTGGTGGAATTGCATGGAATGCAATGGGAATGGACAATTAGTAATGGTATCATAGTCAGTGATGAAAAGAAATAAACATGCAAGTTGGGACTTACACCCATGCATATGTAAGCAATAAGCAAAGGAAAAGGCATAGTCTGGGATAAATTGTAACATTACCCCCTTAGTAGAGTGAAGTCACCATACTTCAAAAGTGTTTATATTCTCCTTAGGATTCTCCAGTCATGTTTGACATGGCAGTGTCATTGAACTGGTAGTCATCTTTTCTCTCATCTGGGAATGGGATCTCACTGGTGGTCACCTGTAGGGATGTGGGGCAGTGTCTGGGGGTGAAGTGGACAGTCCATTGAGCACGTTGGTGCATAGGACTTGACAGTGAAGTTTCTCTGGACAACAACAAGGATGATGTTACAATTTACCTCAGACTATGCTTTTTTCCTTGAACTTATTGCTTACATATGCATGGGTTGCATCTATGATAGACACATGGCCATCACTATCAGCACCCACTTAGACATGGGCTCTCCCCTCTACTGCCTTGTTCCCCTCTTGTGGCAAGTTGGTCACCTCAACTTCCTGAACCATGACACCACTGTTGCCATCTTAGAAGAAGCCAACCTCGAGCTCGATATCCTGCACACCAACTCAAACTAGGAGAGTTCTTAGCTGATCTAGACCACTACCTCACCAAAACCAATGCCCAACATGCAGAATCTTTACCCATGCCTGCCCCTACCCCTGCTCCTACTCTGTCAATGACCACTGTCGTCACTCCCACCTCATCCACACCATCTGCATCTTCATCCCCACTAGCTGAAGAAGCCATCCATTTCATGAATTTAACTGAATGATGCCACACTGAGGATCAAGGAGAGGTCATCCTTACCCCCAGCAACCCTTATTACCTCCAGAGTTGCTTTTTTTGCCACCACCTTGGCCACTTTCAAAGCCAATGCAAGACCTACCAGTGCCCCACCTGCCTTCAATGGGCCCCCGGCCACAACCAGCAGGAATGTGAAACAACTCAGAACCACTTAAGGCTCTAGGTCACTCAAGGGCCAAGTAGAGAGGAGTGAGACTAATGAGTTGACGACTTTGATGCTGAGGGAACACCAAGAGGACAAGACTGTCCTTTGGTGGATTTTATTCAAGCCTTTATATACTACATGTGTGTTTGTATCTATGGTGTGCTAATCTAAGATGTCCATGATGTATGTGCATGTATCTAATATATTATAGATCAAATGAAAGCT
>JBBPTO010001371.1:335-16202 GCA_038094155.1 Pulveroboletus cf. aberrans
ACATGGATGTTTGTATCTATGGTGTACTAATCTAAGATGGCCATGCTGCCTGTGCATGTATTTAATGTAGCTATGATCATATGGAAGCATGCAACAGCCTTGTACATGCCTGATGTGCAAGGGTGTAGAAGAATGGAAGATCATAGATGAATAGGTCAAAGGGTATAGTATAGGGTATGCATCATGGATAATACATAGAATGGTCTAGGAGAGTCTGGAATGCATGTGATGTCATACTTCATGCATGGATAGAGTTGTGAAGTCATGATTGTGGTTGGTACTTTTGTATGACCGCATATAGGCTACCTTTAATATAATGAAGTCTAGCATTGCATGTAGGGTTTCTAGAGTAATGGTAGTGCATAGGTGCGATGTGGGATATCCATAGATCATAGATTAGACAATTGTAACAACTATGAGCACCACCTAGGCCTTCAAACTGACCTCGACAATATCAAGATCAGAACAGACAGTGTTGAACAACTCACAAATGACATGAATCGTGTCTAAACTCTCTTCAACAAGCTTGAACTCACAGGAGATAATCAAGCTGAATCTGCTCAAGCCATGCATTGCATGGTTCGATTACCAAAACACCTCAATCACCTTGTGTCAAACTTGACACAACCTACCAACATTGGGAATTTAACCCAAGATCATGTCCATAATGCTGTCCATGCAGAGATCAATCTCAGAAAAGCTCAAGGAACACAAGGTCCTTCAAAAGGACATGCCAAGGCCATTGCAGAAGCGTCAAATGCAACTGCAAATCGAACAAATCCTTTCAAGAGAGGGCCTGAGCACACCCAAGGTAAAGGAGGGCAACAAGCCCAAAAGAAAGGATTTAGAGCTGGTACCTCTCAACATCAAGAGAAGAAGCAACAGAGGTGCTTTGGTCATCAAAACTGAAAGAAGAAGACTGGCAAAGGACAAGGATCTGGTACAAAGATCGTAGAAGGCTTCATTGGAATGGTAGAAGAAGCAGAGATTGAAAAAGATGCTGAACACTTCGTCAATGCTGAAGAAGGAGTTGAAATTGGAGACTGTCCTAACCCTTTCAGCACCACCCTCAATGGTAAACAGAATGAAGACATCAGTATGAAGATGGCTGATGCATCACCTCAAGTATGGAATGCTCCATACACAGCACCACCCACACCCATTCAACCAGTAGCATCCCCCAATCCATCACTTGTCTTGCTTTCAGAAGAGCCTATGCTCATCACTTAGCCCTTTCTTATTCCAAAGTGTACTTTCTCATTCTAACCTGCTTTATTGTGGAGACAACATGCCAGAAGGCAGAGACCTTTCTAATCAAACAGAAGAAGGAGGACAAGCATCCCTAGTGTGCAACAGGAGAAAAGACAAAAAAGGAAAAAGAAAGCAGGTTAGGAGGTTTAACTGATCAAACAGAAAAGGTAATGTGGATCACCACAGTCTATGTTACATTGGTTTCAGTCATCTCAGATCACACCAATGCACCATCAAGTATCCACACTGCAAGAGACTTCTTCATATGAAATATGGCACCAGCACTTTGGACACACAAGCAACAATGCTTCAAGACATGAAGTCAAAAATCTCACTGGCCTATCTCAATGTGCCATCCCCATGTCTCATCCTCCTTGTAAAGGATATGCTATGAGCAAGATGTCCAACAGTTCCTTTTCAGACTTTTCAAAAAGAGCAAGACAGACACTTGAACTGGTACACACAGATCTTATGGGTCCTTACCCTGTGTAACCAAGATCAAGAGCACACTATGTTCTTACTTTTATAGATGATCACTCTGATTTTGCACTTGTTGCATTTATCAGAGACAAATCTGCTGCTGCACAACACCTTTAAAATATGTTTTCTTGGGCTGAAACCTTTACTGGTCAACAGCTCACCTATGTTTGTCCAAATCAAGGAGGAGAATGCATGGGAAAACTTCATGTATTCTTCACTTCCAAGGGTATCACTGATCAAACAACAGTACCCTACACTGCTCAACAAAATGATCAAGGAGAAATATTTAACAGAACCATAATGGAAAAAGCAGAAGCTATGCGACATCATGCATGCCTGTCAAAAGTTTTCTCACAAGATACAGTAGAAACAGCAACCTTCATCTATAACAGACAACCAATGTGTTGTCACAACTGGAAGACCCCTATTGAAAGGTTTAAAAGTGGTAACAAGCCAGATGTGATATGATTGGCCCCTTTTTCCTTTCATTGCTTACATAGGCATGGGTATAAGTCCCAGCCTGGATGTTCTTTTCTTTTCATCACTAACTATGATACCATGACTTGTTGACCATTTCCATCATATTCCATGCAATTCCATTTGCTCAGTCAGTGACTCCATCCTTACCTACCATAAACCCTCCATCTATCTATATAAACATTGTTGACTTATACTTGTATTTCTCAAGCTAGACCTCCCCTTCATGTACCTCAATACACTGGGTCTTTGCTCCACTCCTCATCCCTTGTCTGAGTCCCTCATTGGTAATTCTCTGCTCCTTGAGACTTCATGGTGCTCTCAAAGCTGCGCTGTTCCAGGGAACCTCTTGCCACCAGCAGACATCAGATCTCCTGGCAGTATGGTTCTCTCCAACATTAGATCATTCAAATTGAGCAAGCAGAAAGCATTCTCCTCAGTCCTTAGTACTCTATACCCTCATTAGGGGCTATGCCTATCCTCTACCCGAGGTAGTAATAACAAGATGTCTCTTACTTCCCAGTATTCAGTTGTAAAGCATTTGTATACATCACTCCAGAACAAAGGAGAGACAAACTCAGCACAAAAGCTGAAGAAATGACCTATATAGATTATATACCAAATACCAAAGGCTGAAGATTTTGGTCAACAACCAGGAGGAGAGTCTTTGACCCTACTCAAGCCATATTTGATGAATCAGTGTTCCCTCATTGTCTCAAGGGCCAAGAAGACAGTCCAATTCCAATTCCAGTAGAGGTCAAAGAAACAATAGCAAATGACATCCCTATTGACAAGAAGAAGAAGATCAAGAATATTAAGAAATACCAGTACAATCTCAAGATCTGGTAGTACCACTACCACTACCAAGATCAAATTTAAATCCCAATCAATCACAAGCACCATTAGAAGGCACTACTAGTAATGAAAACTCTTCAGGAGATTGTCCAGACACATCTTTCACTTCAACAACATCACCAACTCCCTCTAAAGTCTCTACTTCTAAGAAGATGGATCCACCACCTTCATATCACTCTGTATCTCCTTCTCCTTTCAGACAAGAAAGGAAGCATTCACCATCAAAAGAAGACATAGACAGACATAAAGTGAAACAGAAACTACTTTCAGAAGAAGAAGTATTCCACAAGGAGAGAACATGAACAAACCTTCAGACCTTCTCAAGAACCTGTTTGAAGATCCACAAGGATTGCCCAAAAAAGAGTTCAACCGGATTGTGCTTATGGAGATCTTACTCCTATAGAGATATAATGACAGGGAATTAGGGCTTCAATACAAACCTCTATTCAAAAGGATGTACAAAGTCAAGAGGAGCAAGTTCAAGAAGAACAAGCTTATGATGAAGAAATGGAAGTACCAACCAATCAAGAATACCTAGGTTTGAAAGTCTATAATCAATACCTCTTGAGATATTGACTCATCAATCAAAATGTATCAAACATTGGTACAGTTTTGTTGCTTAGTGTATATCAACTATCTCTGGGAGAAGAGATGGGAAAATTAAGAGTAGAAGAAATGGGTGTCATGTAATGGTTGAATGGGTCTTTTATAGCATGATATTTATAGGTTTTATCAATTGTGGAGATTTGTAGAATGCCTTTAATATAATCATACCATATGGTTCTAGTTATTGGGAAAATGCCCAAATTGCTTGCATTTTGTATGGAATAAGAGCCATTGCCTCTGCAATATTATAGTGATGCCCAAAATGGATGCATGTTGTATGCAATCACTGTATGTACATCCACTGCTTCCAGCAATTTGGAAAAAGTCCAAAATGTATACATATTGCATGTAATTACATCCTCTGCTTCTAGCAATTTGAGAGATGCCATCATATCCCATACATTCGACTCAATTCCAGACTCCAATACAACTCCACACATACCTCTGGCACACTCTCCATCAATATATAACTCCATTCCTCTGGACTTGTCTTAAATTCCCTTATGTATCTTCCTTGTTCTCTGTTCAGTTTAGTCTTACCTCTTTGTTCTATCCAACATTGTGTAGCACAGCTCCAGCACTCAGATATATGACCTCCAACTTACTATATCTACATGGCCTCTGATTTCCTCCGACTATATATATAGTCTGATTCTGTATGTAGATACCTTAGCCTGAATATCATCTTAGACCACTCCTCCTATATTTCTCCAAGTTCCTCTGATGCATCTCTAACCAAGAAGGCCATGACAGTGCAGAGACATGACACACAAGTCATGTGTCAAGCCTTTACCCCTCTGGATGCTATCCTTGGCCTCTGGCCATCTTTGGCCATTTGTTCTCCTTGACCTCTGATCTTAACAGATGCCCAAAATGCATCCATGTTGCATGTAATTACACTCACCAATTCTAGCAATGTGAGAGATGTTCAAAATATGTGCATGTTGCACATAATTACACCCACTACTTCTAGTACTTTGGCAGATGCTCAAAATACATACATTTTACATGCAACTTCACCCATTTATTAAATGTGTACATGATTCATACAATCACTCCCATTGCTTCTAGCAATTTGAGAGATGCCCAAAATATGTACAGGGTGCACAGAATTACTTTTATTTCTTCTAGCAATTTGGGAGATGTTCAAAATATGTACATGGTGCATACAATTACTCCCATTGCTTCTGGGAATTTGGAAGGTGCCAAAGATGAATTCATGTTGCATGCAATATACAATTACACCCACTTCTAGTATTTTTGGAAGATATCCAAAAAGATTACAATGTTTCATGAAATAACTCAATCTGTTCTATCAAGTTAAACAAATATCTAGATTAGCTTAACATTTTGATTCAAAATGTCTGCACAATTGTGAAATATGCCATAATGCATGATATTTAGATGAATCACAAATATGTAGTGAGTGGGATTGAGTTGGTTAACACTTCATTAGATGCATTTCACTTACTCTTGAAGCCAAAAAATCTTGTGGTTTGTTCTGCTCTTTGATAGATATAGCCTTTGCCTTTTCCTCTGTGTTGAATGTCCTAGAATGTCCCAACCTTGTCTTCCTCATCAGTCACTGCTGTGAACTCTGAAAACTTAACAAAAATTGTTTCTGCTTCCTCTTCAGAGGAGATTTCAAAGGAGATTGAAAATTGACAAATTTTCTTGTTACTCCACTCTTCCTGCCCTCACAGTCTTGAACTGATTGCCTATGCCCATCATTTGTGGGTTGAAGTTGAGCATGAAAAACAAGGTCATCACACCTCAGTGTTAGAAATCATGACAGCCAGCATCACAACTAGAAACCTAAAGTGAAACAGAGATACCTAGCATCACCTGGGGTATCTCCTTCTCTTCCAGAAGAAGAGGTTTGGGGATGGCTTGACCTGAGCATGAAAGATAATACTTGACTCACTGAGGAAATGATGTTAAATTTGGATTTCAGTTTAAGTTTCATGTCTATTCTAAAGCAATCCTTGATTCCAGCATGGCATGACTTCTTTCTTGCTAAAGAATGTAAAAGATTCAGTGTTCTACTTGATAGAAGGAATGGAGGGAACAGATTCAATCAATTACATGTTTCAAGTCCATCTGCCAGGGACATGGAGAGTGTCTACATGGATTCAAAAATGGATGGAGAGGAGAAGGAGAGGAGAGGATTTTGTTAATGGATATCTGCTAGTGAATCACATTCAAACAGCTAATGTGATTGTGGCACATTGCTTGTTCAGAGACAAGGCTTCATCTGCCTTGCCATCAATAAGTCAACTTCTTCATGAAATTAAAAACAAGCTCATCATTCTTGCTTTCACTTGAGGTATCACTTGGAGGTGCACATTATCTGGTAGAAAACAAGAATGTGAGTCACAGAGGCCAAGTAAGTAAATCTCAAGTACTGGACAACATATTTATCTTTTTTTTGCCTTGTTGATGATACCTCACATCAGGAAGCTGGTCATGATGCTCTTGCTTCTGGTGCTGAGGGATGTGAGGATTAAAAAAGAAGAAGAAAACATTGTTTTTTTTTTTTCTTTCATGACAATCCCTGGTAATGGTGGCAACCAACATTTAGCTTTGGAAATAACAACAGACAATTGTGGAAAACATTTCTGAATGTCCATCCTGCTGCTCAAATTTCATAGCCAGTATTTCATCAACCTGTTTTGAGAAAGGGCTCAACTGAAAAAGAAGGTTGAATTGCTGAGCATTGCAGTTAAAATGACCGATGTGGGAGCTGATACTAAACTCATTAAGTTCCATGTCAAGTTAATCTAGAAAGATTTAGAAGATGCAGATGGAGAAATTATGGAGGTGGTGTTTTTGCTAATGAAATGGATTAATTTCATGAACACTTGACTTTCTTAAATATAGATTTGTAGATTTGTGTATTGTTGTGCATCCATTTTAGCCATTTAGAAATTCTTAAATGCAGTGCAGGAATGCAAGCCTCAGGGCTGGGGTTGATGAAAAATAGATTTGAAGGAAAATAAGGAATGTGAAAAAGGATGGAGATGTTCCTCTGTTCAGATATGCACATCCATCAAAGAACCTACTGATTCTCATTCTGGATGTGTGGCAGAAATCAGAATGTGCAGAGTCTGCCTTGCTTGGTATGGAATGAAAGGTGCAGGTTGTGAATTGTGAGGAAATTAGAATTTATTGTGTCAATAAGATGTGCTACTGAGAGAAACATTATTTTCTTCTGCCATACCACCTTCTGAGACCTGGAACACTCGCAAGGCCCGTTAGGCTCAGAAGATCTGGATTAAATGGCTTGCAATGGTACAGCAACTGTATATGGATCAGCATTGGGCATAAACACAATAAACTCCGGTTTTTCAAACTTCCAAAATGTGAGTTGAAGAGAAAAATGGTGAGAGCATCAATGACAATGGCCATAAAATTCAGAAGGAGAGAAACAATGAGATTAGCCATAATGAAGAATGAGTTCTAAAAGAATTTTATGAAAGCATCAATTACAATGAAAGTCACTATAAGAGAAACTGATGTGACTTAGAACTACCTATGCCCTTTTCAGCTCAACCTGTGCCTGATCTCCCTCCTTTTGATTCCATCTTGACTATTTTCAAATGTGCTCTACATGGAATGCTTACTGGTTCCCTTCACATCTTTTCAGGCCTGGCTTTGGTGAAGAGTAGTGATGGTATGTTGATACACACACCTGTCTTCAGGAATAGCATGGGTGTTTCATTGATTTTGTTGATGGAGTTGCCTGTATGGCCAATGCAATCTACATTGGATCCCACATGGAAAGCATACCAGGAGGAATCAAACTCTCTGTGCACAAATCTGTATCAGCCTACGAGTGGTGGCCTCCAGCTCTTGCCTCTACTGGTGAACTGCTGAGTTTAGGTTTCAAATATTCTGCTGGTGCTGGAATGGTACTGCAGAGGGCAGGTTTGGAGACTTTATCATTGTCCTCACTGTCCTCCTTGTATTCACTGAATTCCTTGGGGGTTGGTGGAGTGTATTATGAGTTATGCTGTGACTATGAGCAGAGCAGTCTGCATGGTGCACTGTTTTATGATCCACAATGTCATTTCAGTGTGAGCAATAGTACAGAATATGACAGTAATAATGGTAGAGCTGGCAGTGGCAGGGCATTCTCTACCTGCAACATATCATTCATTAATTTTATTTCTTTGTGTTACTGACCTGCTAGTTTCTCTTCCAAAAATGTACAGCAGTTCAGGTCAGTCACTCTTTTCAATGTCATGACCATTGAAACAATTGAACTACAGAAGGAAAAATAAATGAAGATAATGTTGAGATGATGCTGCCAATACTCAGCATGCTGTTCTTTCCTGAAATGGTGATGCCACAGCTGATGGGATCCCGCTCAAATGGCACCTGGGAGAGTCGAATCATGAAATATCCAACACTGGTGACAGAGGGAGACTATAAAGCAGGAAATGATGGTGACAATAGCAAAGCTATGTGAAAGAATGGATGATCATATATGAACAGGGGATAAGGGCATAAGATAATGTCAGGGTTGTGAGTGATGCATGGATGACATAGAAATATTGTAGAAAGTCTTGAATGCATTAAATGTATGGTTTGAATGAAAAGGGTTTGCATGACTTGTGGAGAATTTTGAAGATAAAATACAAAGTGTCAGTCAGATCCTTGCACTTCTGGTGTGCTTCTGATTTCAAAACCTTTGTGACACTTTCACATTTCCACAATGCTTTGCAATATTTTGAGGATCTGATATTTTCAGTTGGTGTGGAACTGATGTTCACTCATACTTTTTGATCACAACCAGGGAAATCATAACCTGAAAGATCAAAGGTATTGGATACTGATAGCTTTATTTCTGTGCATATTAAAAAGGTGTAGTTAGACATGATAGGAAAAGAAATGCATTGTGGATGGCTGAAATTGAATTTCATGATCAGAAGGCTGGAACTCTCAGAATGTCTAGTTGAAATTGATGACAATCAATACACATGCCAACCTCCTTTCAGTGAACCCCTAACATTCATAATGACCTTATATTCTTTTTCAAGGTGGTTGACTTGATTGATCTTCTCTCTTTCCACTGTTACATGTTTGGGAGTTTGACAGAGATACCTTAGGTTTCTTCAAGATGAGTAGCAACCTGCTGGGAGGGCAAGTTGATATGCATGGCTTTTCTTGCTGTAGGCTTTTTCCTTTTGATTCCCTTTGACTTATAACACATAGAATTGGAACAAATTTTGATCATCCCATCGGAACCTGTCCAAGCTCTTCCACATGTGAATATGATGTCCTTGGTGTGGTTTGGCAAACATTGTTCATGGTTGAGTAGTTCTACAATGTTCTTTTTCATGTTGTAAAACTGTTCAGCAGAGAGCATGGCCTTGAATTCACAATATATATGGATGTACCCATGCCTTGCATTCTATGGAAATACATCCAGTTCAGAGAAGAAAATATACAGCATATCAGAAAAGTCCCAGCATGCATTTCTTTATATATTCAGGCCATGAGAGTTAGGCAAGAAAATGACACTCAAGAGGACTTCTGCTATGCAGAAAACAGACCTTGATTTCAAAGCCTCTTGAACGGTGCTGGTGTGGAGTGGAGGGTGTCTGAATTGGCTGGGGACAATCACTAGCCATATGTTGTTGGTGAATGCAACAAAGAGTTCTGAAGCATACTCATTGCATCCTCTGACTACTATTCCAAGTCCAGCATTGCATGATATGGGTGGGATTTGTGTCCAGGCAGTGAACAAGCTCATTCCAGGTGGGCCACTCTCCCAATGGACATTCCATATTGGGCTCTGTATAGTTCTGACCAGATTTGAATTTGGATTTCCTGGCCTGCTATCTTTTTTTACACAGGTTTCCAACCTGTGTGTCATGTCTGCATTGTCTGTTTGAGATATGACAGGAAGCTCTCCAGTGATCAGATTCAAGTCTTGCAAGAAAAACATTCCAAACCATTTAATGACTTTCATAAGAGAGAGATTTCAAAGTGTCAGTGAGGTAGGGATGCTTTGACAAAACAGAAAAGTACACATTCTGCAGGAAATGGACTATAATGCTGGTCATGATTCCATAATTGAATCAGGATTCTTTAAAGAAATGGATCTGAATGAATCAAAGTTCTTCCACTCTTCGGATCATGAAATCAGAAAAAAGTTGAAACAGAATCCAGAGAATTAGGTCTGAGTCCAAATATTCTGCCATCTTTAAGCAGAAAGTAGAAGTCAGTTCCGGACATGGAAAGATGAAAGCCAACAGACCTGGTTCAAAACTGATTGCAAAGCATCCATGATGGCAAGTCCACACCCTCAAATCTCTTCTCTAACTTCAAAGCATTTTTTCTTCGATCCATGGTAGATGGTTACAAATTCACGACATGTCTGCTGAAAGAGAGCTGTGTTGGCATAAGGTTCTGAATCTGCACGGAACTTCTTCTCCTCTTGACCTGGTCTGCAGAAGGCCTTGAATATCAGGTTGTATGTCAGCCAAAATGTGAACTGAATGGCCATTCTTCGAACCCTTTCTATCATTACCTGCAGTTCACCATGTCTGGGCATCATACAGGTCTTGAACTCCTCAGGCTTGTTCATTCCTGATTTGGAAATTCCCAAGTCTAGAAGCAATTGGCTGTTCTCATGACACAATATATACTCCTAGTCCAAAGTAGGAATCTCCTTGTAAAGGTTGATCAAGGGATCTGTGGAATGACCCCTGATGGTGACAGTATTGAGCTTGATGTCCCTGGCATCAATGATGAAAAAGAAGGAACCAAAGGTGTCAAGATGACCACTCTTCTGATCACTTTGAAAGATCAAGGCTCACATGTGGTGTGCCATGTTTCTGATGGTAATTGGATCTATGGTAAGAGTCCTGGTATTCTAGAGTTAATTGTTCATGGTCACCTTCCACTTTCACTCCTTATAGGTGAAGTTACAATAGTTCCATATCTCTGGTAGTGATGTCATTCTGATGGTGGGCAACAAGAGCTGAGTAAGCCAGATGATCTGGACTGGAGATGGAATGAGGGTTGCAGAATGACTTGTCTTGTGATGCTTGTACATTATGCAAGGAAATGGCACATAAATGTTGACATTTCTGAAACTGTCTCTAGCCTGTGCAAAGGGAATGTGTGGTATGTTGCTGTCAGGAACTGGTTTGGTAAACTACTTAGAGTGTCCACCTTGTTCTCAATTATCAGCAGACTATGGCATGAGAATCTCCACATCACAATGGTTGTTTCTTAGAATGGGGGGTTTATTTTCAAAGTATGGCATGTTGTTCACTTTAATGGAACTGCACACATGCAGCTTGTGTATGACCCATATGATGCTGTTAATATCCAGAGTGGTCCAGATCTTCCCAGTGGTGATCAGAACAGCATCTTTTTCTGATTGGAAACAAACATAGTTTCCTTGGACTGGGGTTTTCCACAAACAAAGAGGTCTATACTGTAATGAGAATTCTTCAGACCTACAAGACTCAACATCTTTTGCATTCTGATGATGTCCACATCATTTACCATCACTTGTCAAGGATCACCTGTGTGATCCATAAGCAAGTGATGCACCACAGTCTCATCTGATGGAAATGAATTTTTACATTCCAGTTTACCTTCTATTGGAAGGAGGTGGTCTTTCACATAGATTGGATGCTGTTGATTGAAGGTTGTCACAAAATGTGAAAGAAGTCTGTATTGATAATCTTTGAAGTAGTCCCAGTTGGAGCAGACACTATCCTCAGAGTTTTCTCTGATATAGTATTGCAGATCTTCCAATGTGCGACCATGCAATTAATGATTGAATGAGTCATTCTCAGGAAGTAGGAGATAATATTTCAATGGCAGAGATGTGGCTTGGGATCCGATTGTTGGAACTCTTGATTTAGAAAGAGCACAGTTTCTAGCTGTATGAATTGTTTTTATGTGTTTCAAGCATGATGACAGTCTCTGCATGATAGGGTCCACATCATGACCAGAGATCTCAGAAGTATTGGAAGCATCAGAAGCACCTTGTAGAATATTTTTTGTTCCAGTTGCATGAAAAATATGCACTGGTGGATGAATGATTGTCCATCAGGTTGGAAGACATTTGATCTGAATTGTCTATAAAGATGTAATATAGACATGGAAAGTGAGAATTACAATAGATGGATGATGAGTTATTTTCACTTTCCTCCTCCTCTTCACTCCTCAAAAGCCCCGATCAAGTCAGCCTAGTTGTGTGGTTCTTCAGATGATGGTTAGAAAACTTATGGGCTGGAAGAGGATTGTCTTCAATTTCCTCCTCTTTGTGAAGAAAATGTTCTTTACAAAAGTTCAATCGGTTTATGTTGTGAATATGAGAAGAAAATAAAGATTTACCATCAATTGAAAGGGAATCCTCATCACTCTCCTCCTCTCTTTTGAAAATTGCATCTTGAGATTGCATTTCTCTTTGTTCCTTCTCCTTCTCCTTCTCCTCCTCATCTTTTTCTTTTTCTTTTTCTTCTTCACCATCTTCCTCCTCCTCCTCTTCCTCTGTTTCCAACTCTGTCTCCATCTCATCTTTCTCAGATACTCTCAACTGTGTAAATGCATCTTATAATGCAATGAAAGGATCTACATTTTGAACTCTGAACACATGCTCAATTGAGTTTAGAGCAGGTAATATGGGCTGTAAAGTATGTAGTTGTGAACTTCTGAACAACTTGTGCAACACATGGAATGCTGTTCCAATCTTTCTGATGCTTCTGGTCCTTCTGATATTTTCCATGCGGCTGACCTTAGAGGTTGTAATGCTTCATCTTTCAGAAGTATGGATTCTTGTAAGCTTGCCAAATCAATTGCTTCAGAAATGTGAGCTGTTTTTTCCTGACTCATAGTCTTCTTTTTTATAAAGCACAAGTCAGTCAATGTATTGGAAAAATGAAATAGCTTTTTGAATACCCTTGAAATTTCATCTCTGTTAGAATTCATTCTGACATTTGATTGCATTTTATTCTCTGGCTGTCTCTAAAAATATATTATGACATTCATTTTTCAAATCAGAATTGGAATGATGAAAAAAAAAAAAAAAACCAACCACACATGTAGTGAAATTTTTAGGAAGAAATGAATTTGTTGCAAGAAACTATTTCCAGCTTCAACTAATGCTGTGTACATTTTGAAACAGTGCCAAGTCTCATACCTGTATGTAACTTGGTTGTGTGGAGGTAGACCTGATATTGCCTTCTCTTTGAGAAGAGAAATAAATACATAGTGAATGCATATTTGAGAAAATGGAAAACACTCATATACTCCCCATGTCATTGTCCACAGTTTAGCATTTGTAGATTATGAATAAATGTAAGTGTTATTTTCCATTTTCTGCTTAGGTGAGTACATACCCACCTGAGCAGCATAAAAACACTCTGTGAGCAAAAATGCAGAGAATTATAAGTGCCAATGAATACAGCAAACCAGAGGCAGATGAAGGGGCAACAGAAAGTGTGGCCAAAAGTGCTGGATCAACAACCTCTCCACAGCTTGGCAGGTTTCAAAAAAAGCTAGGGGGCTGCTCTCATTGGATTCTTTTCTCCCAGCCAGATTTTGCACATGTTGACTCATTCTTGAGAGTTAAATGCCAGGCATGTGAATTCAATGTGATTTTTCTTTCGAAATTCCATTGTGAGCTGAATTTTCTTGAGCAGTGCTGAGGATATGCAAAGAGAATCTATCAAATGAAGAACAAATCAGCATCTGATAAAGCCCTTGAGTAGAATATTATCAATTCACTCAATGATGTGCTTATGTTATCTATACAGAAGTGAATTCATATGATTTCAACTTATTGGAATCTGATTCACTAATGCTGCTTACACATACAGGTTTGCAACTAGTCCAGCACGATTTTTGATACATACAATAAAGGTTCGGATGGTGTTCAAGCTGCTTGGGCAATCAAGAAGTACAGGGACCACCATGTCTTACCTGCCAATATTATGAAACAATTTGACAACATGGCACTGCTTTGTGAAGCCCCAAGAGTTGTCAAAAATATTACTATTTAACTCTTGTTTTATTCATCATGCTATTACTGGTTGATTTCATGTATTGTGCATGCTTGCTACTACTACCTACTACTAGATATATACCCACCTAATGATATGTTTTTCAGCATGTCAGCATGAAATCTCAAAGGTCTGATCCTCTCATCAAAAGGTTCATCCAATAGAGCATCACAAATTGTCACTCAACTTGATGTTCATCAGTTTCACAACATGCCTACCTTATCTTATACAGGAGTTTCATGCTAAACAGATGCAAAATCAAGAGGATCTTGGCAAGTACAGAAGGAAGTTCAGCAAGATTGCCTTCCATTTGATATCTGACTTTGAGCTCTCTGACTCTAACTGTGATGCCTGCTTCCTATACAGGTTTCCTCCTGAGGTGGAAGAGAAGGTCCACAACCAACTTGCTATCACCAAACCTGATCTGGACCCTAAAGACCTCTACTCAATGGAGGAAATTCTCACTGCCATCAAATTTCTTCTCACCAGCTCTGATTTCCATTTCATCACATTAGAACTGTTTAATGTGCCCTTCATCTCCACTGCTGCTCTTTCCAGTTCATTGGTGGCCTCACAAACCCATGGCTATACACTGGCACTGGGTCATGTAGAAATTAGGGCAAAGTATGTTGTTGAAGAGAGGTTGATCAACCTAGACTTCTATAAGTCTCCAGATAGGAAACTAGCAAGTCAGTAACATAAAGAAAGAAAATGAAGGAATGATAGATTCATTTCAGGGGAATTGCAGGTAGAGGATCAAGGAAAAGCAACTGCAGGGCTTACAGGACTCCTTGATAGATGATCTAGAAGAGCTCCTGAATACCTTAGACATGGCTGACTGGCAACAGGACTTGATTCTTCTAGGACTGAGAAAGGAAAGAGATCCAGACACGACTGGATTAATGAGAACAGAAGACTCATACTCCAAGCGAGTGAGTGATAGATGATTGATTGCTTTTGCTGTGTGTAAAACACAAATTTTTATAGTCTGAGCACACCCGAGACTTTAAATCCATGTAAAGAGTGCAACCAGATGGAAAACTGGATTACCAGATCAACATCTTGGTAAGGGTACCAAACAAGCCTCTGTGGCTAATGAATCGACTGTCAATATGCATGAACCCGAAAAGTCATTATCCATCCTGCCAGTCTTAATCCTATGGTGCTTCAACATGTTTGGTATGCACCTAAGGTGGCACATCACCTCCTTTCCGTGCCCACTCTGACCTCTCAAGGTGTCATATCCCATACACTCAACTCAACTCCAACCTCCAGAACACAACTCCACATCTACCTCCGGCACATTCTCTGTCTAATATGCAACTCCATTTCTCTGGACCTCTCATATGTTTCCTTATATATGTCTTTTGTTCTGTATTTAGTTTAGTCTCACTTCTCTGCTGCATCCGATACTGTGTAGCACAGCCATGACTTGTTTCTGACCTGGAGAACAGCTCTGGCATATGTCTCTTCAACCTCCATATTCCTTATCTACATAGCCCTCCATTACTAATCCACAGTCCCTCCAACATATATATGCTCCAACTCTGTTTGTAGATATGTTAGCCTGAATAGTACCTTAAATCACTCCTCTAATGTCTCTCTGGTTTCCTCCAATGTGTCTCCAACCATAAAGGCCATGACAGTGCAGAGATGTGACACATAAGTCATGCATCAAGCCTTCACCCCTCCAGATGTGATCCTCTGAATCTCTAGCCATCTCCGGCCATTCATTCCCCCTCAACCTCTGATCTCTGACCAGAGTTTGAGCAGAGGAGATCCAGTCTTAAAACAAGGCTTCAGATGTGAGATCTCAAACAGTGAAACCTGCATCTGGGACAATTGAGGACTTCTGGTCATCTGGGCATCCGCCTCATGTCCAAATGACAATCTTCACTAGTTTCAGTCGACCTCAATTAAATCTGGTATGATCGCTTTGAAAGCAACTTCTGATTTATATTATCTTTGGCACCATCACTTCAGACATTGCTTCAAGAATGCAATGAGTCATCTAGGCACTCAAAGTTCTGGATGCACTTCCATATCCATTCCACCTGAGACTTCACCTTGCAAAGGCTGCGCTTTAGGCAAAATGTCAGATTGACCCTTCAGTCTTTCAATCAAAAGAGATGGTTGCCCCCTTGCCCTACTGCACACTGATTTAATG
>JBBPTO010001372.1:0-16198 GCA_038094155.1 Pulveroboletus cf. aberrans
GTCATGTTCTTTGGACTCACCAACTCCCCCACCACATTCCAACGATTTATGAACGATTCGTTCAGGGACATGATCGCCGAAGGATGGCTCGTCATCTACATGGACGACCTCCTTATCTTCTCCCCAGACCCCGAACTCCATGAGGAACGAACCAAACGCATCCTGAAAAGGATGCAGGAACTCGACCTGCACCTAAAACTTGAGAAATGCACCTTTGCCACATCCAAGGTAGAATACCTTGGAATGATCGTAAAACCCAGATGAATTGCCATGGATCCCGTCAAGCTCGATGGGATCGCAGCCTGGCCTACCCCTACGAAAGTCAAAGACGTCCACTCCTTCTTAGGATTCGCCAACTTCTACCGGCGATTCATAAATAATTACTCTGCCGTTGCCTGTCCCCTAATAGATCTTACGAAGAAGAATCTTTCCTGGGATTGGACCCCCGCCTGCCAGAAATCGTTTGAAGAGCTGAAGGCTCTTTTCCTATCAAAACCAGTCCTCCATCTCCCCGACACCACGCGACCCTTCGCCTTCATGACTGATGCATCGAAATTCGCTACTGGAGCTATTCTACTCCAGACTGATGCCAATGGAGACTGGCACCCCTGCTCGTATCTCTCGCAGTCGTTCTCCCCAGCCGAGAGAAACTACAACATCTATGATCGCGAACTTCTCATGATAATCTGAGCCCTGAAAGCCTGGAGGCACTACCTCTCCGGCTCCCCTTTTCCCGTCCAAGCGTTTACCAATCACAAGAACTTGACATACTTCCGTCAACCTCAAAACCTGAATCGTTGACAAGCACGATGGCTTCTCAACCTTGCAGACTTTGACCTGAAAATGATCCATGTCCCCAGATCCCAACTTGCTGCCCCCGACGCCCTTTCTCGCCGCCCTGACCTCGTCATTGACGAAGAAGACAACGCAGGAACCACCCTGCTCCCTGACTCCCTCTTCGTCAACCTCATCGACTCCTCACTAGCAGGAAAACTCGCCTCATCCTCGTCCTCAGACCCCCTCGTCCTCCAAGCTCTCCAGGCACTGCAAGGGGAAGTACCTCCAGCATTCCGCTCCCGCCTCTCGGATTGGTCCTACTCTGAAGGAGTACTCTCGTATAAAGGACGAATCTACGTTCCCCCCACCGACAACCTCAGACACGAGGTGCTCACTTGTTGCCACGACCACGAAACCGCCAGACACCCCAGATATCTAAAGACACAACAACTCGTCTCCGCAGAGTTTTGCTGGCCCGGACTTGCCCAATATGTAAGGAAGTACGTAGAAGGCTGCACCATTTGCCAACAAAACAAGGCAAACACCCACCCCATGGTCCCCCCACTAACTCCGATCCGATCCTCGTGCACTCGCCCATTCCAGCAGATCTTGTGTGATCTCATCACAGATCTCCCCTCTTCCTCCGGTTTTGATTCCTTATTGGTCGTGGTCGACCACGGGCTTACTAAGGGGGTAATTCTCTGTCCCACTAAGAAAACCATCACTGCCGAGGGTGTAGCAACCCTCTTTTTTCATAAAGTGTTCCTCCGCTTCGGACTCTATGACAAGATCATCTCGGACCGAGGACCGCAGTTTGCATCTTCCTTTGCGAAAGAGCTAGGCCATCTCTTAAACTACGACCTTTCCCTATCTACGGCTTATCACCCTCAGTCGGATGGAGAAACTGAACGTGTCAACCAAGAAGTTGAGACGTACCTTCGGATCTTCTGCGGCACAAACCCTGGTTCCTGGGCGGACCAGATTACTCACGCTGAATTCACGCACAACCACTGCCCCCATTCCGTCACCGGCAAGTCGCCGTTTTATCTCATGATGGGCTACGAACCCCGTGCCCTACCCATCGTCCTTCCCGACTCCACGCTCCCAGCCATCGACCTTAGACTAAAATCCCTGTCTGCAATGAGAGACAAAGCTCTTGCAGCCCACGAACTCACACGCCAAGTCATGGCTTCACGAAACAAACGTTCCTTCACCCTGTTCTCGAAAGGAGATAAAGTCTGGCTAGAAGCCAAAAACCTCCGTCGTTCGGTAGCAAACCTGAAATTTGCCCCAAAAAGGGAAGGACCCTTCACGATTATGAAGGTACTGTCCCCGATCACATATCAACTTTGTCTTCCACAGGCATGGAAGATACACCCGGTATTCCATGCTTCTCTTCTATCCCCGTATAAAGAAAACTCCATCCACAGCAAGAACTTCACAAGACCTCCACCGGAACTTGTAGAGGGTGAGGAAGAGTATGAAATAGAAAAAATATTAAAACACCGCGGTACGCCCTCGTCACGCACATTCCTGATCTGTTGGAAGGGATATTCGGCCGAAGAAGACTCTTGGATCCCAGAACAGAACCTGAAACATTCCCAGTCCGCTTTAGATAGATATAAAAAACTTCACCCGTCCGCCTTTCCCCTCATAACTTCCTCCGAAACACAGTCACTAAAAAACAAAAACCGCCTCAGAAAAATACTGTCATGACTTCCTCCCCATCCACCACTTCTTCAACCCTCATAGATACCATCTCCTCTCCCTTGTCCATTTCCCCTAGTACCTTAGAACCTTCCTCCACCGTAGCCACCCCCGGTTCGACCACCACCGCGTTTCCCGACGGCGAGCCCGTCCAAATCATCTCCGGTTCTGATGTGCCCGCCTGGCACCATTCCCAGTTCGGCGACGACGTCATCTCCCCAATTCCCACAGTTATCATTCCCGCAGTCGCCGCTATTCCCCACACCCCATAACCTCCATTGACGTCCCATCGTTCGCTCACAACCTTCGTGACGAACCTCCTAGCGAAGCCTACCTCGGATCGATGACCGAACAGCTGACCGACCCCCGTCTCACTACCGCAGTCTACTCCCACCTTGACCTCCTATCCCCACTGAACTCCCTCTATCGAAGCTTCCTCCAGTCATGACGACTGTCCCTCATCACCGAGGATCTCCTCCTCCCGGGCATCACCGACCAGATTGCCTCCCATATCGGACGACGCCTAGGGGAAATCCAAGAGGAATTGAAAGGGTCCCTATTGATGACGATGCATCAATTAGAGATGGGAGAGTTTCTGTCCGATGTAGACCGATACCTAAAGGACCTAGCCGAGTCCCGGATACCCCACACTCCATCCGCGTCTTCTGAGCCACTGACCTCCGCTGAGCTTGCCACTGTGGAACGAACAGAAGCCTACTGGACCGGGAATGACGGGAATACCCCCCTTCCTCGATCCCACCCCCGCTTCCCCGAAGCCTGCTACATCTGCAGCCACCTAGGGCACCAATGTATCTTCTGCCAGGACTATGAATGTCTCATCTGCCACAACTTCACCCCAGGACATACTCAGATGCGCTACCGTCTGATGGAGACGAGAAATATACTGCAGAAGGAATGGCCAACATGACTGGCTCCCCCGGAGGTGGGCACTATCTCGATTTCTAGTCCTTCATCGCAGTCTCGGACATACTAAGGGGGTAATGTTATGATCGGACTCTTTTCTCCCGCTTACATACACATGGGTACAAGTCCCAATTCGGACATTCTTCTCTTTTTGCCGCTGACTATGATACCATTACTCATTGTCCGATTTCCATCGCATTCCACGTGATTCCATTTGCTTCATCAGCGGTTCCATCCCAACCTATATAAACTCGCCTTCTTGTACTCATATCTCCAAGCTAGACCTCCCTTTCATGTACCTCAATACACCAGGTCTTTGCTCCACTCTTAGTCCCTCGACGGGAATCCTCTTTGCTCTTTGAGACTTCGTAGCGCTCTTGAGGCTACGCTGTTCTAAGGAAACCTCTTGTTCACCTCGAGACGATCGATCGTTGAGATAGAACAAGCAGTACAGCCTTGTTTGCCTAGAACCTCGTACTTCGTCCTCATAGAACGCCTTGCCGCGTTCTCCTTCGTCCTAGTAGACCTGCCTCGAAGGGCTGCATCTATCCTTATCCAGGGTAGTCGTAACAGATGACAGCACTGCCGTCACAATGGAGACAACAGTGGTGCATTGATAGTGCCACCATGACAAAGGCTTGCAGCACTGGTGCAGCAACTAAGACAACAGTCCTCATTGCAAACAATGGTATCTCATTCTCATTTATTCCATGATGTGCATATACTCAGGTCTCTCTTTCTGATGCAGATGACAAGCAAATTTTCAAACGTGGCAAGTCCCTGAGCAAAAATTGTTACTCGCATCCCTATGTCCATTGTTCTCTCTTTCGAGGAAGTTCTTTAGTTCGCAGTGTCCTCCCTTGTCACCCCCGATTGAAGAAGTACCTCACCTACGTCACCGACACTCATCACCACTACTGGCAGACAGTAATGTTCCCTCCAAAGCTTCTCTTTCCAGAAACTGCTTTCGAAAATACCATCTCGGGCAAAGGTGATCAATATCCTAGTCCCTTCCTGCTCCACCTCCCTTCCCTCTTTCACCCAGTCCAACTCATCCTGTGCGACATGTTTCCATTCATCCTCATTTCTCATTTTCCTTTACGAGCACCCTCTCATCCGATTGGGGTCAGCCACAAGAAATCAATAACGGTGGTGGAAAACCAATGAAGGTGACAGCGTCATTATGGCGCAACAACAAGAGTGGTTGCAGTGTCACAATGATGCAAAGATGAGGACAGTAGCAGCAGTGCACCAATGTAAACTTGAGGGACAGCAGTGGCACACCACTAGGATTACACACAACGAAAACACAAGAACGATATGGATATTACTGTATGTATATTGGCATGTAGGATTTACAGAATACATTGGTTTTCTACACCATCTGTATATAGCTGCAATATTAGTACTGTCATCCATGTCATAGGTTGCGGGTATATACCCACGGGTTTTCAAACCCAAGTAGTACCCCTCCATACCTGCTAGCCATACCCTATGGTACAGACACAGTGAGTGCCGTGTGGGCATGCTTGCCAATATTCAATGCCTAGTCCTGGACTCCTGGTCACAATGACATCCAAAAGAAGGCATTAACATTGAGATACCAGGTCATTGGCTAAAGGCTGCTGAGCCATTGATGGTGGATCAAGGGCAAGTTACCATGTAGCTCAGCAAAACTCAAGCCAAGAGCCAAGCTGGAATAAGCTGGAGCCGTGGCTTATAATATACAAGCCAAGTCACCAGGAAGCCAACCTGGTATCAAGCTGACATAAGCTGAAGCTGGCTCTCGACTAGCTGAGCTGCAGCAACACTATGCCCAACACCTTATCACCTCTTGCAAAGCCAAAAATGCTGTTCAAGTGACCAAAGCCCTTAACATCATCATCAGCCCACCCCCCTCTACCAGTACAGTCTGTCTTCACTTGAAAAAATCTGGTACAAAGGTTGTGATTAAGTTCAAATGTTCTATTCTTTTTGCTAGATATTATAAGGCTTGTTTGAACTTTGCTTATTCACACAAGAATTGGACACTGGAGGATCAGAAGGTGATATGGTCAGATGAGACCTAAATCAATCAAATAGATGCAAATTGGCATTGAAAAAGGCAGGTGAGTGGCTCAGTGATAGGCTAGTGCAAAAGACCCTCACATTTGGTGGTGGTTTCTTGATGACATTGTAGGGAACAGTAGTTCCCTGTTCTCATATCCAGCATATCCAGTGTATCCTGTATGATCCGATCCTCATATCCAATCTGATCCGTCCTTGTCCATCACCCGTTGGTAAGTCCTACCTTCATTTTACTACACCGGACACTTTCATTTGTACATCTGGTCAATCCAGCTTTGTCGATCCAGTCACTGGATAGTTGATTTGATGACCCAGTTTCAATCCAGTTGTGTGCTTTACATGTATTTAGAGTTTTGGGTGTGCCTGGACTATAAAATTTGTGTTTCACACAGAGCACAATATCTATCATCTATCTATCTGCCATCTTCCGTCCATCTCAAGTTCAATTCTTTGTTTTCGTCAGTGATCCAGCCATGTCTGTGATTATATCTTTATCCTTCTATCCTGATCTGTGAAGAATCAAGTCCTGTGCTCGTCAGCCATGTCTGAAGCATAGGAGCTCTTCCTGATCATCATCCATTTTGCCTTCTGTAAGTCCTGTGGTTCTCTTCTGTGGAGCTCTACTCTATGAATTTCCCCTGGGATGGACCTATTGTCTCTTTATTTTCTTTCTGTGTGTTGCTGACCTGCTAGTTTCCTTTCTGGAGATGTATAGCAGTTTAGGTCAGTCAACCTCTCTTCAACTTGTGGTGGGCTCCAGATGAAGAGAGGTTGACCAACCTAGACTACTATAGGTCTCCAGATAGGAAACTAGCAGGTCAGTAACACAAAGAAAGAAAGTGAAGGAATGATAGGTTCATCACAGGGGAATTTCAGGTAGAGAATCAAGGGAATGCAACTGCAGGGCTTACAGGACTCCTTGGTAGTCGATCTAGAAGAGCTCCTAATGCTTCAGACATGGCTCACGAGCACAGGACTTGATTCTTCTAGAATCAAAAGAGAAGGAGAAGAGAAGAGATCCAGATATGACTGGATTGATGAGGACTGAAGACTCCCACTCCAAGTGAGTGATAGATGATTGATTAGATGTCCAGCGCTGTGTGCGAAACACAACTTTTATAGTCTGGGCACACCTGAGACTCTAAATAAGCATAAAGGAGGAACATCCGATGTGAATCCAGTAACCAGATCACAATACAGAGCATCTGGTACATAGCATCTGGTACACTATAAGTATAGTAGAAAACTATCCAGTAGATGGACCGGATCGAAAGGAAATGGATACAAGGAAACGGGTACATATGAGTAGGGTGGACCAGAACCAGATGGACACGGATAGACACGGATGCTTGATGACTCGACAACGACCTAGTGAAAGTCAAATAGAGGTAGAATGACCGGATACGGACCTAAGGAGCAACAGCTCCTTACAACGTTTACTCAAATCTGCCTCAGTTGTACCCACACTTGTAAGCCCCATACATATTCTGTTCAGATTTTACCTGACTGCTATCCAAAAGAATGCTTTTATGGAATGGCTTTCACCACATGGCTTTAACATTTTCCCAATGCTTGTTGTAGATTTCATGCATGAATTTGAGCTAGAAACCTTAAAGAATGTTCTCAAATATTTGATCCACATCTTGTACAGTGTGAACCTGTCTCATGTTACCACACTAAATGAGTGGTACATCTAAGCATTATTGTTAGGGCCGTGCGAACGAACTCTGGTGTATCTCTGGAACTCTGGAGATAATGGTAGGACCTTGGCTTCACCTTATGTGGTGTGCCACTATCCAAGTCTCGGGGTTGTGGTCCTGTATTTGTGGAGGGTCAGAGGTGCGGAGTTGAGTCGTCTAGAGTCAGAGGAGGATGATGATATCTGTTGGAGTTCAGCGGAGAGCCGAGCGTCAAGCTGATCAAGAGAGAGAATGTCGAGTACTCAATTCGATATCATGACTGGATATGTACAGCAGAGATGGTACAGAATATATAGTACGGAGGAGCATCAGATTTGTAAGGAAGTCGTAACGGATGAGTAATGAAATGGAGTCAGGGATCTATGAACCAGAGCTGCACACCGGTTGTGCAGTTCGCCAGAGCTGTGCTGCACAGCGACGGGGAAAGGTACAGAGCGTGAGATCTAACTAAATATGGAACAAGGTCATAACATGAAATATATATGGAGGTCCGGAGGAACGGAGATGCAAATGTGGTGTAAACACACTGGAGATAGGAGCGGAGTTGGTGCTCGGAGGACCAGAGTTGTCATGGATATGACAATTATGTATTTTCCCAGAAACTTGATTTCCATATCAGATATTCCAAAATTCCACCTTTTGGAATTAATACAATCCGTCATTTTCCTCCAGACACTGCCATGATGAGGCAGCATACTGCCAGTCACTTTGAAGATATGCTGCTAGTGAATAACTCTTCACAGCTGAAACTCATATTTACCTTCAAAAAACTAGTGTGCAATCCCTGCTTTTGATGTGCTCTTTTCAAATAACTGTGATAGGCCCATTAGAATATTGTTGTTTCATCTGGCCGAATGGCATTCCCTTGCAAAACTCCGGCTACATACTGACAACTCCCTCCATCCCCTTGAGTCATCACTGAAGAATTTGAGTACTCAGCTCCAAAAGTTTTCCAATGTAATATGCCCTTTGTTTCAGACTAAAGAACTATCCAGTGAGGTGGCAGTACATTGGCGATGGCAGCAAGCACATGTTGGGTATGGAACAACAAATGAAACAGCTAATCTCTCAAGTGGCCCTCATACAAAGACCTTTAACCTACTCACTTACAAGTTTCATGCAATGGGAGACTATGTTGCTTCAATCCGGATGTTTGAAACAACCGACTCATATAGCACTCAAATCGTGAGCCATATTTGAATGGCTTTGGTGAACTTGTCACTCATGGTGGTTTCTAGGGTGAGCATGCTCATTGCTTGATCAAGAAGTTTTATGGACTCACAAATAAACAAGATGTCCCAAATCAGCTTGCATGACAAGAGCATCACCTGACTCATATCCAATGTCAGCAGGAGTTCAGTGACCCCCCTGACTTGGAGGCATCTCACATGGACTCAATTTCACAACTTCACCACATGCTTCTGAAGACTGTTAATCATCTTGTCAACTTGAAAAAACTCCTCTCGGATCTTCATGCCAAACATGATCTGGCAGTCAAAGTATGCAGTAAGTTTGATAGGCACAGTGGATTGAAACTGATGCAACACACAGAGTGACTTTATTTCCAAATTGAAGGATCACCTCTTATCATGGCTATACCAATATGAATATGATGGGGACGAACAACAATTCAGTGACACCCACCATAGCCATCTCCATTTTGTTGATAATCTAAACTGGGTCGTGGAGTCAAAAACATTTCATGTCAATTATACATCCTATGATATGCGCCATCAGCAAGACTTCATGCAACCAGATCAGAGTCACAAGAACACTGTCATGACCCTTTCCAGAGAAGATAAACCAGATGCGCACCCATTCTGGTATGCCCAGATACTTTGAGCATTTACTATTTCTATTGTTCATGTCACTCCGGATGCTCACAATCGGTCTCAACAATATATGGAAGTTCTATGGGTCTGCTGGCTTGGTGTACAGCCAGGACACAGCTGGGGCTTTAAGGAAGCTCATTTGCCAAAAGTTGGCTTTGTACTGGATGATGACGAGAATAGCTTCAGGTTTCTGGACCCATCACTTATCATCCATGGATGCCACCTTATACCTGTGTTCTCAGAGGATCGAACAGATGTCCTTCTAAAGCCTGGTGAATCTATTGCTAGAGCTCCAGGTGAGACTGATGATTGGAGCACATTTTATGTTAACATGTAGGTTCTCCGAATCCCATCTTTATTGTACCTATTTTAACCCATTTCAATGCAGCTTTGCTGACTGGGATATGTTTGTGTGCTTTGCTGGCATATGCATTGGACATCTATAGCAAACTCAACACAGCACATATGATTTAGATACTGGATCTGCTGTTGATGATGAGGAATCTGCTGATGAAGAGAACTCATAGAGCAATACATGACCTGACTTTGATTGTGACGCTGCAATATGTAATGACTTAGATCAACATGAAGATGAGGGTGATGCCAGTGAGGAAGAGGAAGATGGCGAGGACAAAGATGAGGAAGGCATTGAAGAGAGGTTGAACAACCTATACTGCTATAGGTCTCCGAATAGGAAACTAGCGGGTCAGTAACACAAGAAAAGAAAGTGAAGGAACAATTAGTTCGTCCCAGGGGAATTGCAGGTAGAGGATCAAGGGAATGCAACTGCAGGGCTTACAGGACTCCTTGGTAGTCAATCTAGAAGAGCTTTTAATGCTTCAGACACAGCTGACAAGCACAGGACTTGATTCTTCTAGGATCAAGAGAGAAAGAGAAAAGAAAAGAGATCCAGATACAACTGGATTGATGAGGACAGAAGACTCCCACTCCAAGTGAGTGAAAGATGATTGATTAGATGTCTAGCGCTGTGTGTGAAACACAACTTTTATAGTCTGGGCACACCCAAGACTCTAAATAAACATAAAGAAGGGAAAAGAAGGAACCATCCAATGTGAATCCAGTAACCAGATCACAATACTGAGCATCTGGTACATAGTGTCCAGTACACTATAAGTATAGTAGAAAACTATCCGGTAGACAGACTGGATTGAAAGGAAATGGATACAAAGAAACAGATACATACAAGTAGGGCAGACCGGAACCAGATTGAACATGGATAGACACAGATGCTTGATGACTCAACAATGACCTAGTGAAAGTCAAATAGAGGTAGAATGACCAGATATGGACCTAAGGAGCGACAGCTCCTTACAATGTTCTTATGGACTCAGAAGAAAGCAATGAACTGGATGGGTGTGAAGATAAAGACAATGGCGTGTATGATGAACTTGAGTTGAACTTTTAGTTCTAAGGTAGTCTACTCATTCAAAACATTTTGAAGCTAATGTCTACCAGCAGCAACGGTTCTCTTCCCATCCCTAAAGACCATCGGTCAACTTGAAGTAATTGCTCCCAAGTCCCTACACATGGCCTAGCCTACAACTTAAAACATGTCATCCCATCACTGGTGCCCTGTTCCATCATGGTTTCCATCCTCTCTGACTTCTTAATGACCCCATGTCTGACCAACTCAAGACTTTGCTGTCAGGCATGCACCTCTCAATTTTACCTTTTTCGGAGTGCACTGACTTCAATCCGGTGTTCCAGATGCTCTCTCCATTGTCAACACCCTTGTATATTACCTTGTTCTTTTGACTATCAAGTACTCCGCCTTCTTGCACCCACCCTCCCTTCCTCACTCAGCACACCACCTCACACATTGCTACATGATGGCTCCCAGTGACATATCTGATGGCACTGGCTATTCTGGACACAGACAACCTCCCATTCTCCCAAGTTCCATTAGCTTCTCAATACTAGACATCCATACACCACCAGCCCACCTATGATATTAGTGTCTCTCTCCCTTCACCCATGTCCGATCAGCACAGGGTGCAGTTCGCACACAAGTTCACATGAATCATTGCATTACCTCCAGTTGCAACATTGACTTCTCTTACACCCATGGATGACTGCATAGCCACTGACTATGTGGATCCTGGGTTCAATGGCGTGACCCATTGCATCATCGTCACACATAAGTAGCTTTAATATATCTTGACACTAACCTAAGGATACTAGCAGGTTACACTAGCAGTTTAGCACATCGGGCCAATGTCGAGATAATTTGTTGGATAAAGTAACAATTAGTATGTGGGCAAGATGTCTGCATAGATAAGTGAAGTGCTACTTATAATATTACTGTCTTCATAGATATCAGGCAGTGCTCAATTCCAATATATAACACTCAGTCACATCGTAATGCCTGATGAAGTGGGTCTACTGTGTGTCAAGTTACCCTTGCAGCTTAATTCACCACAGGTTGATATGTTTGGTCTTCACCATCACACCGAAAACAATGGATCTGGGGGTCAAAGTTGTCAACATTCACAAGCAATTTCTCATACATGAAGGTTGGTTGAAAAAATGAGATGCAAGGGAAGAACATCTTGTTTCTTTGTTCCAGTGTAATTCATTAGACTGGTATATATGGAGAAGGATCTAATGAGACTAAATTGACAATCCATTGTTGTGTTGTGGCATGATGCTTGTTCTTGTGGATCACATGGCTTTTGTCAATTTAGCGAGATATGTAGATCATTGTAATATCCATAAGGTAGACATGGCGGACAATTACCTCTTGCAGCTACCCTTGACATTGGATGATTAGGTATTACAAAGCTATCCCGTATCAAACCGGTATGGTATTGTTTGGTCACAGTCATATAGTCATGCAATGCTTCAATACATGCAGTGATAAGGGGAACTAATGGGGAGGGAAATCTGATTTTGCTGGAGTCAAGCCAGCCACCATGTGAGGTCACAGGAGATTTGTTTGACAGGGCAGTGGGGCCACATAAAAGGCTTATCAGTGTGAAGACTCAGGTTGCCATCCACGTGTGTCCTGATCTGGGCATTCCATCCACAAGCGTGGGGCCAGTGGGATATGAACGGTCACCCTTGGCACCACTCTCCAGGAGGTTCCCACAGTCTTTAGACCTTTTTCCATGTATAAGGAAATTTAGTCTATGAGACCCAGAGTCCCCTTCCATCTCCCACTATATTCCAAATCTGTCACTGGGGGCCTACAACATGCTCTCAGGGACCTCCAGTGGGGCCTCATGTAGACTACTCATGAGCCTCACTAGATGTACTCACGTCACGTGACTCCTCACTCCATTTGTCAACCTGCTGCCCTCATGCGCCCTTGACATGCCCTGCTGCACACCTGCTGCCCTCATGTGCCCACAATGCACCTCAACACACCATGCCACTCACCCACCACCCTTGTGCGCATTCAACGCACCCCATCCACCACGTACTGCCCTTGCGCACCCCACTGCCCACCTGCCACCCTTGTTCACCCTCAGCCCACCTCGACATGCTCCACCGACCACCTGCTGCCCTCACACACACTCGATGTGCTCTGATGCATCCAGGTGCCCCCCTCATGCCCCCTCGACATGCTTCAATGTGCCCCACCAGCCGTCCACTGCTCTCACATGTGTGTTGACATGCCCCACCGCCCACCCACTGCCCTAGTTTGCCCTCGGCCCACCTCAATGTACTTCAATGCACCCCACCAGCCATCCACCCTCACATGTGCTCGACACACATTAATGCACCCCGCCATCCACTGACCACCCTCATGCGCCCTCAGCCTGCTCCACCGACCACCTGCCGCCCTCACATGCACTCGACACACTTCAACACACCCCACCAACCACCCACCTCCTTCGAGCGCCCTTGACACACATTGATGCTCCCCACTGCCCACCCACTGCACTTGTGTGCCCTCAATGCGCCCTGTCACCCACCACCCACCCTCATGTGCCCCCGCTGTCTGCTGCCATCATGCACCCTCGAGTCTCGACACGCTTCGACCCCCCTGCTGCCCACCCACTCTCTCATGTGCCCTTTCTTGTACATCAAAAAGGACCTCAAGTGAAGCCCTGCGGAACATCTGGTGATGCTTCTGGGTGGTCCAAAGAAAGTCCAGAAGAGCCAGAATGGATGCATGAAGCTGTATATCTAATTTGGATATCCGAGATGCAGGGTCAAATACAGTGTGAGCCACTCAAACATGGCAACTGTCCATAGGGCTGGATTTTTTATGGGAAGGTCAGGAACTTGATTTTAGGACTGAAACATGGTCTAATTATCCTGAATCTGCATTTTCGAAAAACACCCCTGATTATGTAATGTTCACTTTTGCATCGCAGTGCAACAAATGTACTATCATTTCACATGCGGTGCAAATGCTCCCTCAGTGCAAATGTTCAAGATCACTACTTTCCTGACATCCCATGGACTCAGAAAAATTCCAGGAGATAACTATTGATGTACTCATATGGTAGTAAAAAAATGAATGGGAGTTTAGCAGACATCGTGTTCATAGTTCAACAAAGATTGTCGAAATGAGTGATTGGACCCCCCAGATCCAAGAGATTCTGCAGTTCAATCACAGAGCTGAAGGTTGGAGGTTATGAGTAAATTCATAAAGATCATCTAGACTGAATGTCGAAGGGAGAAACTCACTGAGTGAGGCTATAGAATTGATTCTTGAGTTGTAGAGGAGAGGATGTTGTCACGCTCGGGTGCATCTGTGACAAATTTCAGTCTTCCCTTTGTGTCTCATAGTCCATGGTAGGCAGGAGATCAAAATTTGAAACCCCGCATGTGCTGGAAGCATGACCCAGTGTGATAAAACTTTTGCATTGAATGCACACAAGGGGTCTGAAAATCAGAACATCTCTACACACTGCATGAAATAAAATAAAAATCTGGAAAAATCAGTATCATTGAGAACAGCCCTGTATTTACCTATGGATTGAAGCCAAGAAGTGTAGCTTGTATTGTTGAAGTGTTAGAAAGGATTTAGTGATTTTTTTGCACTTGACAGGAACTGATAGTACTATCAATGAACACTAAATGCACAATTTCAGCCATTTCTTGAATAACAACACAACTACACAATTTTATTTCCTCAGATCTACCAGGGTATCTAGCCTAAACCCTTCTCTGTCAGCTCATATAAGTACAGGAGCAAACAATGAAGTTTTGAAGTTGCTAGAATGGCATGAATACAACAAGGTCAAAATCCATATCAAATGCACAATTTTGTCATGCAATGTTATGCACGGCATGGAAGCTGCATTGTGTGGTCTGACATAATCTGCTTCAAAGTCTAACTGCACAAGATTCACACCAAGTTGAAGCATGAATTCTGGCATGCCCATGACACCTCTATTTGCAGGTTTTGTCATGTTTGAGCTGTCATCATTGAATAACATCGCACCACAATTGTATATCAATGCTTTGACACCCCAAAAACCTTCAGATGGACCTATAGGAGTGGCCTGAAACAAATCATTACAGTTCACATATTAGATCAGTTTCAGATCTGGCTCAGAATGCCCCAAAACTGTGTCTTTTGGCCACTCGACACTCATATCTCTGTGCCCTGTGCTTTCCACAACACATTTTTTACTATTCAAAAGGTTGTCTGTATTAAAATAGACTCAACTCTAGATGCCCTGGATGTTTCTGTATAGAAATAGCTAAAATTGTGTGCTCGTGATGCAATTGGACATTTGGGGGTGTGTGTGCATTTGGTGTTTCATGATAGTACCAGTATATATCACCAGAAATGCCCCCCTTGACCAAATAACAGAAGCAGGCTAAGCAGCAGCATGCTGCTGGTATCAAAGCCTTTACCAGTGGTCTAATTGAGAATCTTCTTGATGTCAACATGGACCCCAATTATGAGCCTCTCAGTGAAGATGAGTCAGATGTCACTGACTCAGACAATGGCTTGACCTACTGTCTTGTGGATGACCCAAATATCACTGCAAAATCAGAGGATAAGCTTATTGACAGCCCTGGAGAGCCAGATGATGAGATTGTCTGTATAGGAGATGTTACGATTTATCCCGGACTATGCTTTTTCTTGACCTAACGATTACATACGCATGGGTATAAGTCCCAACTTAAACATTTATTTCCTTTCATCGCTGACTACTATACCATGACTCACCATCCGTTCCCTCCGCACTTCACATGCTCCTTATCACTTGCTCCGTCAGCAATTCCTTCCATCATATTCCTTTATGTTCCACACTTGCCCTGAAGTACTATACGTATATAAACCCACATCGTCGCACCTATGTTCCCCATTCTAGTCTTACCAGTTCCTACCTCATTGTCCTTGTACCATCTTGGGAATACATTTATCCCCTCTCTGCGATACAGGCCTAAGGGTAGCCTTAATACCTTCTTTCTCGTCACCTCGAAACGACCCTTAATTGGGGAGTTACCACCATTAACTCGGAAGTCCTTGTCGTCTGTCCTCAATCGTAGGCAGACTCCTCGTCCACCGTTAACTCGAAAGTACTTTGGCTGCCGTTAGCTCGGTAGCAACCCCTTGTTGCCAAACCTCGCTAGTAGGTAGGCTCCTTGTAGACGTCTTGCGATCATCAAGCTCCATCGCCACTTGTCCATGGTTTAAAGACCGCAGTCCTGCTGGTTCTATGCCTGCCCTTCCCAGGTCAGCCGTAACAGGAGAGTGAAAAAAGGCAAATGGGCTGTCAGACTCTGAGGATGAAGAACTGTTGGATTACCTGGAGACATCTGCATGTGAACATGCTGTGGCATCAAAGAAGTTCTGGGATGACATTCGACACTCAGTACATATCAGGAAATTATGGTACTCACATGTTTTAATCATTTTAGGGTGAAAAACATGCTAATTTGCTAAAACGTGCCAGAGTTGTTCCTGAGATTCTCAATTCATGTTCAGTGCAAACTATTCATGCCTTTCTCTGAAAATCCTGGTGGTACATAAATGCTTACCAGGGTCTTAAATTCTCAATCTTATGCTATGTTCCCACCGATTCTATCACAGGAAAGGACTGAATGCAAAACAGGCTGAATTCACTATCAAGAAATTCAAATCTCACCAGTGCTGTGGCCCTGCGATGATGATGACATTGCACATCCTGATCAATTGATAATGGAGTTAAACGTGCGGAGATGATGCTACCAAATATTGATACTCTGATACCCTAAAAC
>JBBPTO010001373.1:0-16192 GCA_038094155.1 Pulveroboletus cf. aberrans
TTTGTATAGTTACCCACTCTGCCCAGAAGACAGTATGCATGGATCAATACCAGTGTGACTCATTTCCCTGGGAGATTTTCATGATGGCCTCCCAGACATCATAGTGACATCTCTCTACAATCCTGTTTGCCTAGGAATGTAAGGGGAGATCTGAATGTGCCAGATTCAGTACTGATCAGCAAGAAGGTTGCAGGCCTGGATGAAAGCAGGACCATTGTCAGTAATGAGCTCAGAAACAGGACCCCACAAGCAAAGAATGTCCTTGAAGATGAAGGAGGCGAGGGTGGAGGCATTCTCAGACTGGAGAATGTGCCACTCCAGGTATGAAGTCAGTGAGCAGCAGGCTTGGACAATGTAGCAGTAACTGCTGGCTCTGGGCATTAGCATGGTGTCAATGTGGACATTGTGAAACAAACCAGTAATGAGGGAGACAATGGGTGGGATATGAAAGTGGGCAGTCTGGCAGGTCTGGAATTGGTAACAGGTATAGATATACCATTGAATGTCTTTGGCAAGCATGGGCTACCATAAGTGGAGGAGAAGACAGGTCTGGATGGTGTAGACACCCTTGTGCCCAAGGTTGTCATGGGCCTCCTTAATTAGTCTATACCATCAATTGTTATGATTTACTTGGACTACGCCTTTCCCTTGACTTATTGCTTACATATGCATGGGTATAAGTCCCAACTTGGACATTTCTTTCTTTTCATCGCTGACTATGATACCATGACTCACCATCCGTTCCCTTCGCACTTCATGTGCTCTTATCTCACTTGCTCAGTCAGCGATTCCTTCCATAGTATTCCTTCACATTCTATGCCTGCCCTGAATTCCTTTACGTATATAAACCCACCTCATTGCACCTATGCTCCTCAGTCTAGTCTTACCATTCCCTACCTTGTATCCTCACCCCCTCAGAAATACACTGTTGTTTCCACTCTGTGATACAGGCCCAAGGGTAGCCTTTAATACCTTCTTGCTCCTTGTCAACAACCCCTTAAATCGGGAAATCTTCTTCGTTGACCTTGCCCTGAGGTCTCCTTGTCACGACTGCTTACATGGGAGTTACCACCGTTAACTCAGAAGTCCCCGTCATCTGTCCTCAATCATAGGCAGACTCCCTTGTCCACCATTAACTCAGAAGTCCTTGTCATCTGTCCTCAATCATAGGCAGACTCCCTTGTCCACCGTTAACTTGGAAGTCCTTGGCCGCCATTAGCTCAATAGCAACCCTTGTCACCGAACCTTGCTAGTAGGTAGGCTCCTTGTAGACGTCTTGCAATCGTCAAGCTCCATCGCCCCCTTGTCCATGGTTTAAAGACCACAGTCCCAACAGTTCTATGCCTACCCATCCCCAGGTCGGCCGTAACATCAATCCTCCAAGATCACTACCTGATGGCTGCTGTGTGGTTTCAAGCATCAGAGAATGTCATTGATGAGAAAGAACCAGGAGGCAGATTGAACAAACAAAAGAAACTCCTTGTCAGACAGGTCAGGTGGGCAGGTCTTGGTACTAAGGAAGTCACGGATGAGGTCAAGTCAGGCATCCTTTGCCTTGGCTTTCATGGACCAGGGAAATGGGTGGTTGGGCTTGTCATTGGATTGGAGTGGTAGGGAGATAAATAGATGAACTGCAGGGAGGGGTGTTCATTCAGCAAGTGTACAGCAAATGAATATGTATCATTGAGCCAATCTTTATGGTTGTCATCATTGTGTGGGTCAGATTCTGAAGGTGGCCAGCAGGAAAGACTGTCAGCCCCAGTATGCTTGTCTGCAGGGACTTGAACAAGGTTGAAGGTGAAGAGGAGGATGCCAGCAATCCAGCGGTTGATGACAGTATTTGGTTGCAGGTCTGGGTTGTTGATCATTTCTTTGATGTATTTTGTATCCATTTCAACTGTGAAATTAGCAACATCAAAGATGAAAACATGGATGGTGTAGAGGAAACAGAACAGTCCATAGAGCTCCAAATTTACCTGAGAATACTGACTCTTGGTCTCATTCAACACCAATGATCTGAAGCAGTTTGGATACCACCTTCCATTATCTCCAATTTGGAACAAGATAAATACAACCAGGGTTTGAGATGTGTCAATGGCTAGGATGACCTCCCACCCAGACTTGTAATCCAGAGAATGGAGTGTAGGAGACTTTAATATCTCATTCTTCAGATGAAGAAACACCTCCTGCTGAGGCTTGCCCCATATGAACACGACACCTTCCAGATCAACTCCATCAAAGGCCAAGAAATGGCCATATGGTTGTGAATGAAAATACAAAGGACTCACTTTCAAGATGGTCATGCACTCCAGCCAATCCTAAATCTTCTGGACTTTGGTCTCATGTGAGATCCAACCTTCAAACATACACTTGTGCCCAACTATGGTTGTGTTGGAGGCTGCAAGGATGAACTTCTTGGCTGATACCATTGCACCAATGACTTTTAGACAGGTCAGCATCTGATTGACAATGATGAGATACTCCCATATGAACTGTCAGATTCCCAGGTTTTCCAGGATGGTCTCGTACAAGCTGTTTGGATTCCAGTACTGGGTCTTTGATGACTCAATGGGAAAATCATTAATGAATGGCATGGTGTATTGTGGGATTTCATCTTGGAGGATAAAGGCTATGTCTGCTTGATATACCTGTGCTGAATTAGTGTACCCCATCAGAAGGGTTGTCAGCTGATATGGTCCAAGAGGAGTGAAGAAGGTGGTCATGTCCCAGGATTTGACATGAAGTGGTCTTTGATCATACCTGGTGAACAAATCCATCATTATGTATACTGTGTGTCTGGCAAATGATTCTGCCAGATGTTCAACAAAGGGAGAGACTGATGTGTCCTGGATGGTGACAGCATTGAAGGGCTGGACGTCATAAACAAGTCAGAGGCTCTTCTTGTCCTGCTTGAAAATGCAGAACCACCAGAACCAGTAAGCAGCCATAGACAGTTCATAGACACCAGATGCAGTCCAGTCCTTGATGATTTGTATTGCCTCCTATTGCATGGCAGATGGAATCAGGATGTTGCATAGGATTCATGGGGTGTGGGGTGTTACAATCAGCCCCTTTTTCCTTTTATTGCTCACATATGCATGGGTACTAGTCCCAATCTAGATGTTCTTTTCTTTTTATTGCTGACTACAATACCATGACTTCTCATCCATTTTCATTGCATTCCATGTGACTCTGGCTGCCTTGTCAGTGACTCCTTTCATGCTTGCCCTGAACTCACTTTACTCGTATATAAACCTTGTCATCCTGTACTTGTATTTCCCAAGCTAGACCTCCCCTTCATGTACCTCAATACACTGGGTCTCCACTCCACTCCTCGTTCCAGCCCTTAGTCCCTCATTGGGAATCTCCTTGCTCTTTGAGACCTTGTAGCACTCCTGAGGCTACACTGTTTTAAAGGAACCTCTTGTTCACCTAGAGACAATAGATCTCTGGAAAGTCCTCTCTTCAATGTTAGATCATTGAGACAGAGCAAGCAGAAAGCCTTGTTCTTCTAGAACCTGTGCACTTCATCCTCATAGAGTGGCTTGCCCCACTCTCCATCATTCTTAACATCCTAGACCCTCTTTAGGGGCTACATCTATCCTCTACCAGAGGTAGTTGTAACATGGGGGATGGTCAGGATCTTGACCAGCAGAAAATACCATTCATCAAGATGGCCATGCTTAGTCAGCACCCAGGCAAAAGCTTTTTTGTAAATGCAGACCAACCACTGAATGAGTCTGAGTTCATCAGGGAGAAGCCATTTGGTGGGGTCAAGATCTAATTTATCAGCACATTCTTGGGTGAAACATTGTCCAGGAATAAAATCAGAAGGATGAAAAGGTAAGGTAGGCAGTCTGAGAAGCAGGTCTGGCAGCAAGTGCCAGACAACCTGAAACTTCTCTGTCATTGGGGTGGGTACTGAGTAAACCTTTTTTGCAACCAGTTTGTAAGCAAAACTATGAAGAGTGGCATCATATGAATAAAGAGACTGCAAAACAGCTGATAGGTTCAGTAAGAGGGTAGAACAAGTAGAAGACACATAATTGTAAAATGAGAAAGCAGTGGAGGAATGGTTCAAAGTGTATGGATGCCCCATTAGGGCTGGTGTATCCAGGATATGTAATCAAAAGTGGTGATTGCAGGTGGGGAGATGGAACAGAAGAAGAAAGCACAAATGATGATACAGTATGAAGTGACAATGTGGGCAGGTCCTTGGATGTCTCTTCTCAGGTAGAATCCAATTCATTGAGGCCTACCAAAAACCCCATTTGATAATGCTCTGGTGGTTGGTGCAAGTGACACCCTTCTGGCACCAGGAACATCTCTTGAACCATGGTCAGCTCAGAAGTCCATATTCCTTTCCAGTATTCTGGTCCCATAGGGTAATGTTCTGTTCTCCATCTGGGGAGTCATCAGTGGTTGCACTCATGAGGCAATAAAAGGGGCAGCCAAGCAGAAGATCCAAGTTGGCTCAAGCCATGACTTGGACCTGACAGGCTACCTCACAGGGGCTGAAGCTGAGTTGGAGGTTCTTGAGAACCCCTAGCATGAAGTCAGTGTTCATGTTAGTGGAAGTCATTGTCATAATGTGATCAGAAGAGATGGGTAACCCAAGTTCCTTCCATACATGCTTGGGCATTGCAACTATGGACCTCAGAACTGGAATCTAAAATGCATGTCAATATCCTTTTGATACCTGCAACCTTTGCTTCCAGAGCACATAGAGGAAGGTTGTGATGAGTGACAACCAGGCTGTCTTCATTTTGAATAACACAATTACCATATTCTTGATCAACTCACCCCAGGTTCTGCCCAGCTAGCTCATTGATATGGACAATGTTGGTGGTAGCAGTTGGGATCTGCTTGCTGGTGGTGGCATCTTTGAATTGCTAGCAGAAATCTGATGTGATGGCAAACAGGTCTTTCATGGGGAGAGAGACAGATGTCTCAAGGATCCAATCCAGGACTCATTTGGGCACAGTTTCATCTTCTAGTGGAAATAAGTACCTGAATTGAGCTGGAAAGTAAGAAGATGGGAAGGAAGAGGGCTGGTTAGCAGTAGGGATTTGAGAAGGGGGCACAGCAGACACAGAAACTGATTTTGATTTGGGCTTGGATGAAGTGGGGGCAGATGATGTGCTTGTGGTAGGAGCAGATAAAGCTGATTTTCGGGTTTGTTGGATCTCAGTGGTCTCAATTTCTTCCAATATGCTGGTGGCTCTCAGGTCAGGTTTCTTCATCACACTCCAGAGAGAAACTGCAATGCTGTCAAAACAAACCCATTTTCTGGCCTTTCTGTCTTTAGCCCAGTTGGCCCAGAAGCTGGCCCATGCTTGGGCAATATAGGGCTGAAATTCAGGATCAGCAACTTCAGCAAAATCATGTACCTCCATTCCATTACTATCCATGGTAGACAAAAATGTGAATGGTCCTATGTTGAGGATCACATTGACAGGTTCTTCCAGGTACATGATTGAGAAGAGGTTAGAAGTCATATGGGAGGGAATGTCTCTACTGGACCAGGGTTGTGTGCTGTGGGCAATGTTAATGGCAGGAGCTGGGGCAGTGGAGTACTTGCTTTCAATATGCTTGACACAACCCTTGATGCCAAGACACTCAGGGATGTGGAGAATGTGGGACCCATCCAGCATGTACATATAAGTGGCTGTCTTGGCCTTGGATGCACCTTTCTGTATGGAGGAACTCCTGGATGTCTTCGCAGTTGCAGGTGAAATGCCCCAGTCAGTTACAGAACCTGCATGACAGGTCCTGCATCCTGTTAATGTTAGCAGTCACAGTGTACTCAGCCTTTACCTCTGTGCAACCCAGTGCTGGCATATAGGCACAAGTTTGCAGGGCCACTGACAAAGTGTAAATGGCAGCAGCATGGACTGGAAGCATTCCAAACAGCCCTGGTGTGATGGAACAGAAGGCAGAACCAGTGAGCAAGAACTTGGTGGCAGTGAGAATATCTTCCATTAAATAAGTGTCTTTGGGATGGAGATTGGGTTTAGTGATCACAAGTTGGTTGTAACCTTCTCTTCAACCTTAGGAGGGAACCCATAAAGAAAGTAGGCATCACAGTCAGAGTTAGAGAGCTTGCATTTGGAGACTAAATTGGAAGTGATCTTGCTAAATTTCCTTCCATACTCACTGAGGTCCTCTTGGTTGTGCATCTGTTTAGCATGAAACTCCTGCATGAGGTATTGAAGGTCAGCACAGTAGTATCAGGTATCACCTTCATAGCCCAGGTACATTTCTTTCATGGCTGCCATGAATACATTCCAGTTGGGCTACTTGGCTTTGTTGAGCATTTCCCAAAGCTTGGCCTCTTCAAGATCTGCATAACAGATGGCATAATTGATTTTGTTGGTTGAATTAATACCAGCAGCATTTCTGAGTAAGTCTATGTCTTCAAGGAATCAGAGGAGCTGAGTGGATGTCCCTTCAAACTTGAGGGCATTTTGAGTTTCCTGGAGCAGCATCTGAGTAGGGTTAGTCATTGGTCTTGGATTGTTAGTTGGTAAAGTGGGAGTCGAAACTGAGAATACAACTGTAGAACTTGTTGTTATGGTAGGGTTGGTCTGAAGTATTGAAGATAATCTGGGTACAGCAGTGGAAATGGAACAGACAGTGGTTGTAGGTAGTGAAGGTGCAGTGGAGGTAGTGAAGGTGAACAATGAAGTGGAAGAACCAGACAGGATAGGTGAAGACTCAGAGCTTGGAGTGGTAGACAGAATATTACAGATAATTGCTAAGGAGTCTTGGGATGAGGACAATGAAGCATTTGGCAAAGTCAGGTGAGGTTTGGGAGAATGAGTTGGAAGTTCAGGAAAAGGTAAAAGTGTTAAGTGTGAGAGTGGGGAAGTACTATATGATGTGTCTCCTCCACAGGTTCAGTTCAGTGTTAATGAAGAAAATTTTCTGGAAACCAGTGGCAATGGAGAATGATGCAAATCTGGGCTATGTTCTTGGGAACAGTTAGATAGGGTCTCAGAGATGAAGAATGAGTTCACCTGATCCTCTATCTCAAAGAAGGCTCCTGGAATCATTCTATGAAACTGTGATGTTGTTTGCAGATGGATAAGGAAATAAGATTCTGGGGTGATGATAACTCCATGAGAAGTGCCAGGGACAGAAGTGGTCAAAGAGCAAAGCTTTGCTCTGGCTGATCCACTCAGCCAAGATAAATTTGAAATTGGCAAAATTAGGGAATCTGATTCATGAAAAATGTGTTGGCCAATATGCCAGCTGATGGATTGTGGTGTTGAAGGACCATCAAAGCTGTCCAAATAGTTACAGGTGACAGGGATAATAAAGGACCCTTGTGTAAGGTCTAGATCTTGAATCTGGGAGAGTAAATTTTTGAGCTTGTTCAGGGTAGGTCTGAGGGTCCTCCTTGAAGACTCTCTTGAATCCCTCATGGTGGGCTCTAGTTGTAAAGTAGCTAGCAAGCCTGGAATGGGTTTCCTAACAGTGTAAATATGGGTTGCAAGCAGGTTTACTCAACCCAAAGGGGACCCAAGGGACTAGAAGAAGGTAATAGACTAACAACCACATACTGTAAAGCTGGAAAACATGAGTCCAGACCTCCCCATTTGATATGGCTGAGAGTCCAACTTTTCAGGTTTGGGTTGGAGGACTCAACTTGACTCAACTGGCTCATGTTGCAGTGGAATCAATGGTTTTGATACTTAGAAAAAGAGACTTGTGATTGAGAGAAAGTAGAAGTTGATACAGACTGGAGTCTGAGATACAAAATTTATAGTCTGGGAAAACCTTGTACATATTGGGTCAGTGAAGTTAAAGAGATACAAAGATTCCTTTATCTCATCCTCCAAGGTAGCAGACAGTCCTACCAGTCAAGGGACTGATAGGGTGAGGAAAGGTTATGGACCTTGGTGGAAGAACTCACCAAGGGTAAATGGAGTATTGCAAGGTAGAGGGTTTTAGAGTAAGGCAGAGAAGGAGGAAGCTCAACTTGACTGTCTGAGTTGGATGAGATTCTAACTGGAGAGTGACTGTTATGGCTGACCTGGGTGAGGGCAGGCATAGAACCTTTGGGGCTTTGGACTTAACTGTGTACGAAGAGCGACAGATCTTGATAATAGCAAGACGTCTACAAGGAGCCTATCTACTAGCAAGGTTTGGCAACAAGAGGTGCTGCCAAGCTAACAGCTGCTGAGGGTACTAACAAGTGAATGGTGGATGAGGAGTCTGCCTACTAATGAGGACAGATGACAAGGACTTCCCTTTGAAGGGTGGTAATGAGGAGCCCTCAAGGCAAGGTCGACAAAGACTTCCCACTTAAGGATGGTTCACAGCAATGAGGAGTGAGAAGGTATTGAGGCTACTCTTGGGCCTGTATCATGAAGTGGGAACAACAATGTATTCCTGCAGTGGTACAAGATAGAGGTGAAAGTAAAGGTAAAGGTAAGACTAGACTGAGGAGCATATGTGCAACGACATGAGTTTATATACATAAGGGAGTCTAGGGCAGGCATGGAACATGAGAGAATACAATGGAAGGAATTACTGACTAAGCAATTGGAGTAGAATCACATAGAATGCAATGGAAGCAGATGATGAGTCAAGGTATTGTAGTCAGCAATGAAAGGAAATAAATGTTCAAGTTGGGACTTATACCCATGCATATGTAAGTGATAAGTTTGAGGGAAAAGTGTGGTCTGAGGTAAATTGTAACATTACCCCCTTAGTAGACTTGAAGTTACCATACTTCAAAAACCTCAATAATCTCCATAAGGTTTGCTGGTCATGTTAGATATGGCAGCATCATCAAATTCAAAGTTTCCTTTGTCCTCCCTCTCATTGATAGGCAGGGGCTCCTGGGTGGATGTCAATATGGATGTGAGGTGGCATCAGGTAGGGAAATGAACAGTTCATCAGGCACATTGGCATGTAGAATTCAATGGTGGAGTTCCTTGGAATGACAATGATGAGGACAATCTCTGAAAAGCAGGGGAGGTAGAGAGAGAGGACCTAGGAGGAGGGCATTGAAGAGGGCATTCCCACTGGTTGTGGCCAGGGGCCCATCAAAGACAGGTGGGGCACTGGTAGGTCTCACATTGGCTTTGAAAGTGGCCAAGGTGGTGGCAGAGAAAGCAGCTTTGATAATAGCAGGGGTAGTTGGAAGTGAGGACGAGTTCTCCTCAGTCCTGACCATGATGGCATTCAGTCAAGTTCATGAATTGGATGGCTTCTTCAGCCAGAGGAAATAACAATGCAGATGAAGTGGATGACATGGGGGAGACGGTGGTGGTTGTCGACAGGGTAGGAACTGGAACAGGGATGTGTGCAGGTTCAGTGGACTGAGCACTGGTTTCGGTGAGGTAACAGTCTAGGTTGGCTAGAAACTCTCCTAACTTGAGCTGGTGGGCCAAGACATCGAGTTCGAGATTGGCTTCACCTAAGATGGCAATGTAGGAAACCAGAGTTCCCTACAGTGATATTCGGTGTTTTCCCACGGTCCGATGGCCCCTATCCTGCGCTCCTACCAAACCTGAGACCATCCACTGCCATTCATCCCAATCCAAGCCAAGCTAGTTGAAGTCCAAAGGTCAGTTTTTAATCCGATAGTCCAGACCTGAGTTCCCGCACACCGGACCCAGTGTTCCTGCACTCCAGGTTCGGTCAGGTGTTTGCCTTTTTCATGTTTCCTTTACTGTACTTCATTTGGGTATGCCCAGATTAGACTTCTGTATCTAGGAATTAGTTCCTAGACAGTGTGCAAGTTACCACCACCTTTCCTAAGCCTTAAAGTCCAGTTCCCTAGCCTTTTTCCTACATTTCCCTACAAGTCCCCTTCAAGTCCTGCAAGTATAGTTGGTTTCCTAGCCCTACCGAACGGGGGGAAGCGAGACTCAAGTTTTCCAGTGTCCTGTGGACATTTAGTGAGCCTTTTCTATAGTCCTTTTCCTCTCTTTGCAATCCTCTTGGGTCGAGATACACACTCACACCCCTATTTCTTGCATAGGACTACACTTCGGAGTCCTTTTGCTGTTTTACAGTGACAGCAGTGGAATGGTTTAGAAAGCTAAGTTGGCCAACCTGCCACAGTAGGTGGACAAGGCAATAGAGGAGGGAGCTCATATCAAGGTGAGCACTGATGGTGATGGCCATGTGCCTATCATAGACACAATCCTGATATTCCATGATGTAAGGGTTCAGAATGGTGGTGGAATGGAGGCAGTGAGCATGGATGGGGAGGTCTATGGCATGGACAGAACACATTATGGGGGGTCTAGGGATTTCCATGAGGGGAGCTCAGAATGGGGAGCTAGGAGGGAGGCTATTCCAGCCAGCATCTGCAAAGGTGGGGGATGGGGCATGGTTCTCATTGGCGATAGGTTTGACAAAGGTGAAGGTCTCGGAGAGGGCATCTTTTAAAGTGGAAATGATAGACAAGGAGTCAATAACAGAGGTAGATAACTCTTTAACATCATCAGCGACAAAGGCAATGTTGCAGAGTGGAGAAGTAGTCATGTTTGTGAGGTGACAAAGGTGATGGTTCTAAGGGGAAAGTGAAGGAGTGACGGTTCTTATAGTCTGTCAGAGCAGCCTTAGAATGTTTCAGGTTCCACTCAGGTTCCCATGAGTCTTCTTCAGCAGTATAGCCCTTTCATCAGATCAGGAAGTGGCAGTTAGACAGAGTTCCCTTGTGACATAAGATCTTATCAATCTTGTACTCCTCCTTGCCATCTACAAGGTCTGGGGGTGGTCTTGTGAAATTGGGGCCGTGGACATTGTTTTTACAATATGATGATAAAAGGAAAGCATGAAAGACTGGATGGATCTTCCAGGTGGATGGAAGCTTTAGGTGGTAGGTGATCAGAGATAGGACTTCGATGATGGGAAGGGATCCTTCTCATTTTGGGGTGAACTTTAGGTTGACAACATTCCACTTGAGATTGCAGGCTTCTAATCAGACTTTGTCTCCTTTGATGAATGGTTGGAACTTGGACTGGGTACATTGGGCCATAGTTTGGTGGGCAAGTTCATGGGCAGCAAGGGCTTTGTCATGGGAGGCAGTGAGGGATTTAAGGCAGTCTTCAACCATGGGGACCTTGGTATCGGAGACAATAGAGGAAAGGGCATGGGGTTCACAGCCCATCATGAGGTAAAATGGGAACTTTCCCATTACAAAGTGAGGACAGTGATTATGTGCAAACTCAGCATGAGTAAGAAGTTCATGCCATGAGGAGGGGTTATTGCCACAGAAGATCCGAAGGTATGTTTCGATCTCCTGGTTGACATGTTCAATTTCCCCATCTGTTTGGGGGTGGTAGGTGGTGGATAGGGTGAGGTTGTAGTTTAAGAGCTTCCTGAGCTCTTTAGTGAAGGTGGAGGTGAACTGTGGGCCTCTATTGGAGATGATCTTTTTGTAAAGGCCAAAACAGTGGTAGACTTTGTGGAGGAAAAGGGTTGTGATACCCTCAGCGGTGGCAGTTTTCATGGTGGGGCATAGAATTACACCCTTAGTAAGCCCATGGTTGACCACAACCAATAGGGAATCAAAACCCACAGGCAAGACAGGGAGATTGGTGATCAGATCACAAGAGATCTGCTGGAAGGGACAGGTGCAGGTAGAGTGAATGGGGGTGAGTGGGGGCACAGTGGGGTGCATATTGGCCTTATTGATCTGACAAGTGGTGCAACCTTCAATGTACTTGCAGACGTAGTGGGCCAGACCAGGCCACCAAAACTCAGAGGAGACCAGTTGATGGGTCTTGAGGTATCCTGGGTGGCCAGTGAATTCATGATCGTGGCATCAGAGAAGAACTTTCTGTCGAAGGTCTTTGGTGGGGACATAGACACAATCTTTGTAAAGAAGCATGCCATCACAGTGTTGCCAGTTGGAGAGATGGGCATGAAGGTTCAAAGGGACATTATTGGTGATGGATTGAAGGGTTTTAAGGACAAGGGGATCTGACTCAGAAGTGTCCTCAATGAGTGAAGTGAGGGAGTTGTCAATGAGCTGAATGAACATTGATGGTAGGAGGAGCATGGTTGACTCATTGTCAGGATCAGAGGAGGGGTAGAGGTCTGGGCAGCAGGACAGGGCATCAGGAGCAGCAAGAAGCCTCCTGAGGACATGGTGAAGTTTGAGATCATAATCTCCAAGGTCAAGGAGCCACCTGGCTTGGTGGTGGTTCAGGTGTTGGGCAGTGTGGAAGTATGTGAGGTTCTTGTGGTCAGTAAAGACCTGCATGGGGAAGAACGTGCCATGGAGGTATTGGTGCCAATCCTTGAGGGCATGAAGGATGGTGAGGAGTTCACGATCATAGATATTGTAGTTTCTCTCTGCAGGAAAGAACAAGGATGAGCAGTAAAGAGATGTTGAATGACCTAGACTGCTATATGTCTCCGGACAGGAAACTAGCAGGTCAGCAACACAAAGAAAGAAAATGAAGGGACAATTTGTTCGTTCCAGGGTGAATTTGTAGAGTAGAGCTCCATGGAAGAGAACACAGGACTTACAGGAGGTGAAATGGATGATGATCTGAAAGAGCTCCTATGCTTCAGACATGGCTGACAAACACAGGACTTGATTCTTCACAGATCAGGACAGAAGAATGAAGATGATGATCATAGACACGGCTGGATCACTGACAATGACGAAGAAACTGAACTCAGGATGGACGAAAGATAAACAGCAGAAGATAGATGATATTGTGCTCTGTGCGAAACACAGTTTTTATAGTCTGGGCACACCTGAGACTCTAAATACAAGTAAAGAGCATGACCAGATTGAAAACTGGATCATTGGATCAATGTATCTGGTGACCAGGTCAACGGAACTGGATCAACCGAATGTACAAACGAAAGTGTCCGGTGTAGTGAAATGAAGGTCTGACTTACCAATGGGTGACAGATGAGGACGGATCAGATTGGATATGAGGAACCAGATTGTGCAGGATATGCTGGATATGCCGGATATGAGAACAGGGAACTACTGTTCCCTACAGCGGCAGGAACAGGGGTGCCAATTGCCATTGGCATTATTTTGGAGAAGGACAGCACTGGATGCATATTTGAATGCATTGGTGGTGATGGCGAAGGGACAAATGGGGTCAGGCAGCTGGAGGACAGGCTTTGATAAGAACAGGTCCTTTAGCTGGGAGAAGGCCATGTCACACTCTGGCGTCCAGTTTCAAGTGAGATTCTTCTTGGTGAGATCAAGAAGGGGGTGAGCGATGGAGGAGTTCAGGGATGAACTGACAGTAAAAGTTGGCAAAGCCCAAGAAGGATCATACTTCCTTGGATGTAGTGGGGATTGGCCAGGATGTGATCCCATCAAGCTTGACAGGGTCCATGGCGATCTGACCAGGTTTGACAATGAGACCAAGGTATTTGACCTCAGTGGCAGCAAAGGTACATTTCTCCAGTTTCAGGTGAAGGTCCAACTTCTTCATGTGTTCAAGAACACAACAGGTGCATTCAGTGTGGGTGGCTTCATCAGGGGAAGCAATCAGAAGGTCATCCATGTAGATGATGAGCCAGCCCTCAGTAATCATATTGTGGAAGGAGTCATTCATGAATCATTGAAAGGTGGCAGAGGAGTTGGACAGACCAAAGAACATGACAGTGGGCTTGAAAAGCCCCTTATGGGTGATAAAGACAGCTTTACTGGTGTCCATCTTTAATATGGACATTGTTGTAGCTCCAGTGGATGTCAAACTTGGTGAAGACCTTAACATCCTTGAGTTTGTCTATGAGGTCGGAGATGAGAGGGAGGGGGTGGGCATCATGAATGGTATGTTCATTGACATAATGATAGTCTTGGCAAGGGCGGAGTTTCCCATCCTTTTTTTTAACAAAGAAGAAGGGGAATGCTTGGGGGGAGTTCGAGGGACAGATCTTTTCAGCTTTGAGATTTTATTCAAGGAAATCTTCCATTGCTTTGCGTTCATCAGAGAATAAGGGGTAGATCTTCCCTATCTTAGAGATGAAGGTTTCATCAAAGTTGATCTCATGGTTGTAGGGTTGTGAGGGGGTATGTGGTTGGTGGCTTCTTTGGAGAAGACTTCCTTGAAGCCCTCGTATTCCTTCAAAAGGACAATTGGAGGTTTCTCAGGGAAGGCAGCAGTGGCAAGTTTGGTGGCCATGCTGACACAAGCAATGATGTCAAAGTTGGGGACATAGTATTCTCCAGCTTTGCGAAGGCAGTTGGTGGATGTTCCATGTTGATAATGGTAGTCCTGGACATGAGCAACGGTGAAGTCAGTTTCCATTGCTCTGTCCCAGTAGTCCCAGAGGTGTTCATCATAGACCTCATGGATCATGTGGTGATAAGGGGGTCATGGGGCCCTCCGATTGATGTGATCATAGTGGTGTTTGGTGTCAGAGGAGAAGGCTTCATATAGAGCCTTTAATTCATTCTTGGATTCAGGGACATCAAGGGTATGGGTTTCCCAGTTGATAACCAGGTCTGTTCTGGTTAACCATGGCATATCAAGGAGGACATTGGAGTTTCCACAGTTCATGACATAGAACTTGGTTCATTGGGCTATTTCTCCGATGTTGGAGAATAGAAGCATGCAGACCCTTCTTGATTAATGGAAGCATCTGCATTGTGAAGGGGAATCAGTGTTTTTAAATGAGTGGTGGGGAGGCGATGTTTCCAAACAAAGCCCCAGTCACTACAGTTGACATCTGCACCACTGTCTATGATGGCGAAGGTGTCAATGGCTTTCATTGAGTGTGAAGGATCAACAAGTCTCATCAATTGCTTGTCTTTGGTATTTACAAGTACATTGGCACTAAACAAAGAAGGGAAGTCATGCATCGTGGTAACTTCCTGTTTCAAAAATCCATCATTTCAACCCTTTCTATGGTGGTCTTCCTCAGCCTTTCATTGTCATTGTTGTCTTCTATCTCTTGTAGCCTCAGAAGATCTCAGTAAAAGTTACTTTCTTGACTTGTGGAAAAGGGATGGAAGGATAAACAGGGCAAGATTGGGAGCTGTGTCCCTTCTTGCGGCAACAGAAACAAAGGTTCTTCTTTTGGCATCATTCCCATTCTTTGGGAGTCAGCATGGGGAGGTGGATGACATCAACATCCATGGCATTGGGGTCTCTGGGGGGTCTGAAAGGGGGCTTGAAGTATTGGTGGGTCTAGGTGAATGAGGTTCCATGATGTTGCTTGGCAATGGCATCTCCCTCATCCCACTGCACCTTAAAATGGGAGGACTGGGTGATCCATTTCTTGATAGTGGTAGGTACAGTATCCATGGAGTTGATCCTATGCATAAGAGCAACTGGAATTCTGACCTGGAAGAACTGGATCAGAGTGTGATGGGCAGTGGCATTGGCGGTGAGTGGGGGATAGGTGAAACCAGCCTTCCCAGTGTGGAGAAGGAACTTGGTGACATAGTCATTGAGTTGAGTGATCTTCTCAATGTGGTGAGTGGTGAGCCAGGACAGAGCAGCCTGCTTGGTGTTGCCTCAATCAAAGGTGGCTTTGAACTCCTTAATGAAGTCCTTAAGGGTGCCAAAATCATCAGTCTCAAGGGCTTTGGAACACTTGAACTCAGTGTAGGAGACTCAAGCTCCCTACAGTGACATTCCCATTTCCTCCGAGCATTCGTACATCCTCCAAAGTCCTCCGAGTTACTCTGCCATTCCTCTGAGACTCAACAGTCAGAGACCATCTCCTCAAGTCAGAACTCTGATCTCCAGAGGACCAGACCTTTGTTTCCACGCTCCAAACGAGTCATCCGTGAGTTGGAGTTGTGTTTCCTTATCGGGATATTCCTTTATTTAGTATCTGCATTCGTTCCTTTATCTTTTCGTTTGATTTACAGTCTCAGAAATACCCAGACTTAAATCTTTGTACATAGAACTTAGTTCTGGAAGTCAGTTACCATCCAGCATCAGTTCTAAGTCTCTGAGTTCGATTTCCTTCATTTTCCTTCAACTCCAGTCAAGTCCTGCCAACTCCATAGTTGATTCCTTAGCCCTACCAAACAGGGAGGAATCAGACTCTTATTTTCCAGCTCTCTCAGGACATCAGTGAGCCATTCATATTTGCCCTCACCCACTTTCTTTCTTTATTTGCAATCCCCTGGATTGAGAACTACACTCGCACCCTTTTCATTAGCTTAGGAGTTCCACTTCAGAGTTCCTAGAAGTTTTACATCAGCCCATTGCTTGGCAGGGCCTTTGCTCAT
>JBBPTO010001374.1:0-16191 GCA_038094155.1 Pulveroboletus cf. aberrans
CTTTCTACACTGTGCATCTTCGAGCTCAATGTGGACGGATGGTCCGACAGGGAGTGTCGAGGCAAAAGACTCCCAAACTACGGTTGTCCTTCGCTATAGCGTCCGGAAGGCCTCGTTGTTCTCCACTCCAGACTATATCACACCGATCCGTGATGCTGAGCATGTCAGCTACGGGCAGAAGACGTCAGTTGTGTCTTCCTGAGTCGCAACTTTCGACTCGAGCTTGAAAGGTGGAGAGCACGAGGAAGCATTGCTCGAATTTGGTGGGTTCACGTCGAGAAGGTGGCACTAACCTTAGTTGCCACAGAGGGCCACGCAACCGACGGTCTTTGAGTTTTCGTAATGCCTATGCCGGTTGATGAGCTGACCTACGAGGATCAATCCACTCTGGCGCAGGTGAGTCCAACACTCTGCAGATTCCATACTCTTCAAAAAGCATCATTTCCATCCTTGTACCCAGTACAGCCTTGGCGCAGGAAGCGACGAAAAGGACGGAACAAATCCACAAATGGATCCTCATGATTATGACTGTCCTGCAGATCCTATATAAGTCCAGGTCCGTTTTTTGCTCCTACTACCACGTCGCTCGCAGGACAACTTGACTTGGTATAAGTTTGCAGGACGAATGTCACCATTTGGAACGTGAGCAGCATCAATCGGTGGCGCATTGCCCAATGTTTCCAACATGATATCGACCATGCGAATGTATTGCAGAACATGTTCTCAACATCCATTTCTACCTAGAAGGTGGCTGGATGGCCATTTTAGCTCCTTCATATGGCAGAAATTCTTTTCCTGGCTCCGAAGGACATCGCTGGCAGGTTGCCAAAGTATTGATTGTGGCTGTATACTCTATGAAAGTAAACGTTGACGTTGACGCCTCGGAGAGGGTGTGGGCGCGAGGCGTTGACGTTGACGTCATGACTGCCACGTTGTTGTGATCGTCGTGTCGTCATCGTCAACGCGTCTGGGAGGGTTTAAAGGGGCGTAGTGTATGGCGAGCGCACAGGCGAGAGAGCGAGGTGGTCAACGGTGCGACGGCGAGAGGGTGACGGCGAGTGTGGAGGGCCACAGGGGTGAGGGCGAGAGGGCGAGGTTGAGAGTGCGAGGGTGCACGGGTGTGAAGGAGGTGTACGATGGCGCGACAGTGAGGGTTGCATAGGTCATTGCGTGAAAGTCAGAGGGCGATGTGGACGACGGTGCAACGAGAGGGCGAGGTCGAGGGTGTGCAGGCAAGAGTGCAAGGGTGGGAGGACAAGGCCGCGAGGGCGAGGGGGTTTGGATGGCGACGGCACTGTTAATGGTGCAACTGCGACGACACGGCAAGCCATTCCGTGAATGTCGAACGCTCGGTGGGATATCACGAGAAGGAGTGTGGGATTACAGGGAAAGGTATGGATGGTACTACGAGGTGGGAAATGAGGAATGGAATGGATGGGGATGGGCGAAAGCCCCAGGGCTTTCCGGCCTGCGGCACGGTCAGGCGGGTGAGCTGCGTTCCCGAGTAGAAGGAGTCTGTCGACGCATGAAGCGTAGCTCGCCCACCGTGGAAGGAGACGGGCGTACCTTGGCGGAAAGGGAATGTGTTATGGTGGCGGTTCTGGGGTGAGGTGAGTGGAGGGGTGATCGTTGGGGCCTGTACGTTTTGGCCCGTGGGTGAGTGTTTGGTTAGAGGGATGCGAGGCACGAGGGAGGTTTAGGCCACTTCGGTTGTGTGGGCTGAGTATGCAAAATGGACGAGGATGTCTTCATCTAACTGGGTTTTCCGTAAGCGTTCACGAGCAGAGGTACTGCGGTTGGGCTCGTTGGGCGGTTTGTTATGGTTTGGAGACGGGTTTTGACGGCCGAGGGCATGCCGTTCGGTGGGAGACAGGGTTGTGACGTCTGTGAGGAGGGGGAGGAGGTCTTGGGGAAGGGGGATGTGTGTTACACCAGAGGCACGTTGGTTGCTTAGTGAATGACATATTCCGCTTAGGACAGCATCAACCTTATTCTAGTTACATCACACACTGAGAATCATAGGGGTTATCTGTATATTCATTGATCAGCAGTGGCTCGGAGCTCCCCCTATGAGGCTTACCTAAGGTGTGATAATACGAGCTGGCTTGGTGGTTGACCGACGACGCTCACCCCCAGGCGATTCCGCGCGATCGCCACCGACACTGAAACTTGCCTGTTGTTATATGCCAACGCGACCATTCGGAAGCTACCCCAGAAAACCATCTTGTCAGAACAAACACTTGCACGCCGCCAACCATCGCCAACATGGATCCCGCTCTTCCCCAGGAATCCCTCACACACGTCACCTCTTATCTCCCCCCGTCGTCCCTGTTCGTACTCGCACGCTCCTGTCGGTTCCACTGTGCGCACGTAGACGACGACAATGCCTGGCTGCGCGCCTTTCTTGCCCAGTTCCTTGGCATCAGTCCCGAGCACGAACCAGAGAACTAGTCCATCCTGCTTCTTCAGCGGATGGAACATACCTGGCGCAAGGAGTTTGTCCTTTGTTATACCATCAGACGGTATGTTTCTCTCCACGCAACTTACACGCACGACTGAACCGTTTCCCAGACGCTGGGAGCGCTCCCGTAACCCGACCATCACCCATGCACCCCAGGACTCGTCCATCGGTGGGGTCCACCTCATATCACAACACGGCCTCCTCACGTCGTCCCTCCAATATGGCATCATCGCGCGGTCGATCTCGCTCAACGGAAAAGTCTTGAAGGGCTACATCGACGCCTCCGGGAACGGCATGGGCATCGGGAACCCCAACGTTGAATTCACCCCAGACGTAGCGACAAATTTTATCCGATAAGACGTTGACGAAAAACGCGAAGGCGCCGTACAATAGATCGTCCTTGACTCGGATTCTGGCACCTTTTTGTCAGCCGGCGCTGACGGGCGTTTTAAGCTGTGGGACACCAAGACACTTCAGCTCTTATGGACTACTGATAAACACCAACAGTCGCTTGTCACAGACCCGTTCGTTAGCGTCGCAGGGAGCCTTGCCGATGGTTTAATCACCGGCGCACTAAAGAGCGGGGACATCCTGCTCTGTGACTTGCATGCATCGCAGAGTGGTCCGCGTCCGCTCGGAACGCCAAATCTGGATACCTGCACTCATTCGCCCTGAGAATCCCCATTCGGCCACGTAACGGATGATTCGGAGCAGAACCCCAGATCACGAAACTATGGCTATACCGCACTGCAGGCTCGACGGTGTCGTGCTTCGTCCAGTATGTCAATCACCCGCATGTCTACCGCGTCGATATCGATAGCCGATTTCAAGACGTCGTGAACATCTCTTTTGGCGAATCTTCCTTTGGCAATATCTCCAGTGTAGAACCCGTCATTTCCACTAACTCTTGTGACAATACCATGATCATCGTCGGTGATCTGCTTGGCTTCATCTGCATCTACGACGCCGACGTTACTTTCCAGACTGCCATACCTCCTGTCCACAGATTTGAGGCGCCTACAGACGGTGCAGTGATGGCGATCTCTTGGAGTCCCGTCGTTTTTGCTACTGGTTCCGCTTGTGGAACGATCGTTGTCTGAGACTCATTGACATTAGAGCCTGTCCGCTACTTCACGAATCCTTCGTCCCGACCGGCACCTGGGCAGGATTGGAGCGGTGTTAGTCGCATCCTGGCAGACAAGGACCTCGTGGTGATCATCGTCGGGAACCGCGTGATGACGTGGAAGGTTGGACCGGTCAAAGGCCGCGAGCATCAATACAAGAAGCCCAAGCACGCCAACACAAAGGCGAAGGTCACCACCAAGGGACACCGTAAGTGTCAACTTCGTCTGTCTCGACCTGCCCCCCAGACGTACTCGCAGAACAGTATGAAATGTGTAAGGACATTGCCAAGTCCTGCAGGGAACTCGAGTACGAGAGAGAGCAGACACAGCGCATATACGGCCGCGAGTGCGAGCAACGATCGACGTTGGACGCGCTTGGTCTCTTGGAGCTGGAAGCGGTCGAGTACATCCTGATGCTCTCGCGTGAATAGTCTGCGATGAGGGTGTTTGAAGGCGACTTTGACGATCTGCCGCACACCCCGACATCCTCCCTGTCGAGGTCCATGCCATCCATGCCAGCTCACCGTTCCAGTGGACATCAGGATCCCCGCGTCGCGCTCCGAAGCTCAAACGAGAAAGTACAAATGTCGCCACCGTTCATGCCTGAGCCGATGGAGGCTGGCAACAGCATCAGCCCGCTCTGATCTCTCGCGATGATCGGATCTGCGCAGCTGAGCCCCATTGCGTGCAGCACTTCATCGTCCCCCCTAACCCATTTCCCGCCCATCAGTTTGAGCTTGTTCTCGACGTCGAGTTCGAAGCGGGGGAGCCTGGAGCAGTCCCGCTGGGTGTGGAGTACTCCATTGAAATTGCACTCACCCCCGACTGATCAACCATCGCTGCGTTCGCACGCCATTAGCTCCGTATGGTGCAACCATGCGTGTCACTGCTATCGACAGACGTCACTTAGTACAGAAAGGTGTCAGAGAGAGACGGAAGACAATTTGAAATTAGCATCAAACTGAGCCTCGCAAAGGTGCGAAGCAAGGGGAAGAATGTGTGATCATATGTGGTAGGATCACGATAGATTGTTTCCTTTGAATAGAATTCTTGCCCAGAGATCATACTAGTTACAATCAAACAATCCTCTGATCAGTCATGATGTGCACGATACACCCTGTCCCCACAATCTCTGTCAATTGCGCACGCGTTCAGCGCCGAGCGTGTGAAATGATGCCGACCACACCTTTTTGTGCCACCACGTCTCCCCACCCAGGCATGCCCATCCCCTTGTACATAGATGTACTTCATCAGCATGTCTTGTTCCTCCTGGGAGAGTGATTGGAGGACATTAGGGATGTCTGTCACTTTGGTGCTGTTGAGGATGGAGGTGGCTGTCTGGAGGGCAAGGTTCTGGTTGGGTGTGGTAAGTGTTGAGATTCTGTGAATCAAACACTAGGTCCTGTGCTCTGTTAATACAGGCAGACCATAGTGCTAATACACTATTCATGTTACAAAAGACTTAGGTTGAGTATTAAGGCTTGACTGTCACATCAGTCAAACTTAATTAAAGTGTAATCTTAATTACACTTCAGGATCAACCATATGATGATCTAGATGCAGTCTTTATGACTCAGCTATGATGTCATTGGTCTGGAGCTTTCTTAGCTCCACAATGGCTGTGTTGAATCGACCTAGATCCAACTCCACCTATTTCAAATAAGTGGAGCAGCATGACTGATCCTATGATGTCATTCTGATATCATCAACCTTATTCTAGTTACATCACACACAAATACATACATGTTCCTAGATGTATTTAAAGGCGATAGACGCCATGATGTAAATAACAATGAGATTCATTTCCCCTTGAGATCAAGCTTCTAAGAAGCTCTACAAGGGTTGATCTCATCAATCTCATCTAACCCAAACTTGGTCACAAGAACTTTAGTCTCTATCTCAGTGAGCATCCTCAACTCACTTCTCTCTTCTCTGCCCTGTGCAACAGGAGTACCCTTGTACCCTCCTGTTAGTACTTGGTATACATTAGCCTCAGAGTTGGAAAGATGGACCTCAGAGGATGTCAGAGGTTGAAGGAGGTGTATTTTGACACTGGGTTATACATAGCTTACAGAACATCTTCATTGTATGTGTTGACATTGGTCTTGTGAAAGAACATGACATTTCCACTTGAGTAATCTGAAATTTGTCTTCAGTTGGTCATGTAACCATGTAATAACAGAGTTGGGAAGAACAAATTATATTGGACTGGTTGAAAGAAACTGGAATATCCATACTGCAATCAGACAATCACTGACCACTGACAAAGGTAAGAATAAAAATGAGAACAAGCTGTCATAATCCCATGATCTCCAACCTTCCTCCAGACTTCTTTGACACTCTCAATCCAACTCTGATACAGAGTTGATGAGTCAACCACAAACCTGACTGATACTTATTAGCCCAGTCAGGTACCATTCCATACATACTTGCACATGCCTCCAAGTCTTGGCATCTTTTACATCTCTTTGACATTCCCATTCCCTTCAATATGCTGTCTTCATTTATTTCATCTTGATAGATAGCTACATAATCTGACTTATTCCAGTTAGAGTGAGTCGGAGATCACTGAAGAAGGTGTTATGATCCACCCCTATCTTTTCCTTGTCATGTGCTCCTTGATTACATATGCATGGGTGTCAGTTCCAACTTGGATGTTGTCTCCTTTTACCATTGACTCAGATACTATTCTACCACATTTCATATAATTTCATTTGCTTCATCAGCAACTCCTTCTGTACCTGCCCTGAACTCTCCTAGATATATATGTATATGGTACTCATCTCTCTTGTATTGTGTCAAGCTAGACCTCCCTTTCATATATCTCAAATACACTGGGTCTTGCTCACCCTTTGAACCTTTCTTGAATTCTTTGACTTTCAGAGACATTGTTGTGTTTTTGAGGCAATGTTGTTGAAGTGGACTTCCTTGAACATCAGTGATGTTATATCATTGGGCTGAGCAAGGAAAATTTGTTCACCTCAAACCCTCAAACTCTTGACCTTAGACCTGCTTAAAGGCTGCACCTGTCCTTTATCTGAGGCAAGCATAACAGGAGGTGCAATTGTGCCTCTGCCCAAGGGTATTTAATTTTCTCTTCATTCTGTAAGCTTCCTCAGTTATTTTCACCACTTCTGGGCAGTGGCTGAGGTGAGACCTCCTTGTTCCTACACTTTACAATATAGCTAAATTATGTAGTGGGCAATCTGCCCCTTCACTTGGTTTTGATACAAGCTCCACAGGGCTGAGGGTGATGATGAGAATGACTGATAATTCGAAAGGAATGATACTGTACTCCTACTGAGAAAGATTCAGAGCTGCCTGTACCATACCAAAGGCATGAACATACTTCCACTGCTAAAAGATTCAACATGAAGTGCAATGAGTCAGTAGATTGAGGAAAGGAAAGAGGAAAAAAGCAGAGTAGAATGTGGTGGTGCACAAGAACAGGGAAGGAAAGGCATTGTAGGAAACCAGAGTTTTCTACAGTTGAGGTCTGGCCACTGGGTAACTCTCAGCTGTCTTTTTTACATCTCTCTTTTCTTTTCAAAGAGAATGGCATGATACCTTGACAGCATATGAAGGTGAAATACATATGTATGTATCTGGTAAGAAGATACTATTGGTCTGTTGTAAGCAAGGGAAATCTGGAATGTGGGAAGAATGGATCTGGTGCACAGTAGGGTGATCCAGAGCATGTGAAAGTGGTCTGAAATGTCTGATTTGAAAGATATTCTACCTGATTTTGATTTTTATGTTGGAGACAAAGAGAATGCTATTGTGCTTTGACTGTCTTTTGTGAGTGACAGTGTGCAAGTAGGTCTCACAATTAAAACTGGGTGAAATAGAGAATGAGATCACTAGTTGAAACCTGAGGTAAAACAGAGGAGAAAATCTATCACAAGGAGCAGTCTTGTTTTTATAGCATTGGAATTGGAGAGTCAGGTGGTGGTATAGTCAAGAAAAAGGGTCTTGTCATCATGCTCATCAACTTCTACCAATAGAATCCAGTCTATTTTAATGCATCTATGTTTTTGAATACTTGAGGGTCCTGCCTGGTCTTGGGAGATTTTCTTTGTCTGGTCTTTTATCTTCTATCCCTTCTAATGTGTTCTCAACTATAAGGAATGGATGTTTCAACCTTGGTCAAGCACTACAGAGCAGGGAAAGAAGGGTCCAGAGCATGGGAAAAAGAGTCAGATGGTCAGTAGACCAGGCCTGGATTGTGGTAAAAACTACCTGGAATGTGTGATAAACATGAAGAGGGCTTCAAAACACTTAGAAACAAGGCTTTAAATATGAAAAGGAAAAACATCAGGGCATGAAACTGGATCCAACATGCAAGAAACTGGGTCTAAATCACAGAAATGCAGGGCTGAAGTGTCAGAAGGAGTATTTGAATGCTAAAAAATGAAAAGAGTGACTTGCAAGGATTTTGAAGTGTCCTGAAAGTGGGATGCTGGGGGGAATAAAATAAACTGACTGTCCTTCAAAAGATGTGAATCCTCAGATCAAGAGTGGATCAGTGCAGGTCTGGAATGTGGAACTACAGCTTGAAGGAATGAAAGGGGTGACTGGGTACTAAAAACTGAAATAAACCACTTCAATAAATTCTAAGGTGTCTGGAATATGAATTCTAGAACTGATTGGCATGAAAGAAGGAATATCTTGGGTACAGGGAACTGTATTTGAATCATGGGAAACCGGGTCCAGGGCCAGTAACAATTATCTTTAAGATAAAAGGAAGGGCAATGCTTTCAAGAAGGCTTTCAAACATAGAAAGAGGAATGGCTTAGAAAAAATGCATGAAATACAAGGAGTAACAGGAGAAGAGCAAGAGAGAGGATCCAGACTGCAGGGACTGGCAAATTGGCTATGGTGGGGACTGGCTCAACTTCTACAAAAACAGAAATGTCAGCTAATAAAATGTGTGCAATAGGTGCTTTGTCTATGTCTGAAGGCTCTAGCTCTGCAGAATCATCATCCTTGATGTCTTTGAATTCCACTTGATCCCAGTTGTCTTGAAAGATATTCACTACTGTCTCAACCTTGGACTCAAACTCTGAGTTCTCATAGCCTGTAATTTCAGTATCTGAAAGGATAGTGTTCTAGTCTGGTGCAGTAACAGGCAGGACTGGTGTAGAAATGTACAGGACTGGTACCAGATTGGACAGGACACTGTAGAAGGAGGATTTTTCGTGGGCTGAGGAAGTCAGTATAAGCATGGAATGCCCTTCTTCCATGGGGACAAGGATAGGACATTATCATTAATGGCATAAGAGAGGGTGAAATCTGCATCATTGAACTCTTTTTTGTTTAAGTACCAGAGCTCACTGAACTTGTGCTGTTGTAGTTTATGTATAGTCACTCACAAGGGGAGGGCATGTTGGTTCAGATGAAGTAGCTGCTCTGACTATGATGGGAGCAAACTTTACCTCGTTTTTTTTGTGCTCATTTCACAAAGGCTGCACTTTCTTGTCCTTGTACTGTTGTTTACACTGGCATGCTTCAACTACTGCAAGATCAGTCTCCTTGAGTTGAAATTGTTGTTTTGGCATGTTCATTGCACTGTAGAATATCCACTGCTTGTTTGTCTGTAAGTCCCTCTTGGATGAATGGTTGGTGGTCTTTTTTGAGCTCTAGAAGAAAGAAGTCCAGTGTGTATGCTATGTTGGTGTTTGCTTCTCCCTTGGTGTAGTGAATGTCAAGGCAGCAAATGATGAGGAAGGTTGAGCACTGTTCAGTGGGCTAAAAATGCAAAGGTGAGGAAAGCAAAAATCACCCTTTGCTCATCAGCAAACTAGGGGTTTACTATCCAGACTTCACAGTTAGTAGAGACATGACAGCATTCACAGGTTTGACAGAGATTTACTCTATGTGAGTTTTAATCAGTTAGTATGATGGTTCCATTAGTTAAAGAGCACAGATGAATTGCAGTAAAGGGTAAAATTGTAGTAACAATATGCAGTTAAAGTTTAGCTATAAAGTGTAGTCAAAGTGTACCACTTTGTAAACATACTCAATAACTACACTTTTATTATACTTTTGTTAGCACTTTTGTACGCTTTTTGGTACAGTTTTACTACACTTTCTGAGTACAGTTTTGGTACAGTTTTGTACACTTTTTGATACACTTTTACTACCCTTTCTGACCAGACTTTTGGTACTCTTTTCTACGCTTTTTTGTACGCTTTTCCTACACTTTCTGACTACACTTTTGGTACACTTTTGTACGCTTTTTGGTACAGTTTTACTACACTTTCTGACTACACTTTTTGTACAGTTTTACCACACTTTCTGAGTGCACTTTTGGTACACTTTTATACTTTTTTGCACACTTTTAGTATACTTTCTGACTACACTTTTGCTACACTTTTGTACGCTTTTCGATACACTTTTATCACAACTCTCTGACTGCACTTTTAGTACACTTTTGCTACACTTTTGTGAAAATTTCATACACTTTTACTATGTTTTTGCTACAATTGGATATACTTTTTGATATACTTTTACTATGCTTTTTGACTACACTTCTGCACATTTTTAATATACTTTCACTATAGTCTTACTACACTTTTTTACACTTTTTGATGCACTTTCATTTATTTGTATACTTTCTAAGTATAGCTATAAAGTATATTAAAACTATATTTGAAGTCTATTGAAAAAGCATATAAAAGTGTAGCAAAATCATAGTTAGAAAGTGTAGTAAAAGCATATTAAATAATATATTAATAGTATGTCAAAAATCCATGCAAAACTATAGTAAAATTGAAGCAAAAAGTCTATCAAGAGTATATTAAAAAGCATATGAAAATTATAGTTAGAAAGTGCAGTAAAAACATTCTAAAGGATGTATTAATATTGTATTGAAAAGACATACAAAACCATGGCAAAACTGTGATTGTAAAAGTATGTCAGAAAGTGTATTAAAAGTGTATTGAGAACATATAAAAGTACAGTAAAACTGAAATTAAAAGATGTAGTAAAAATGTATGAACAAAGTCTACAAGAGCATAGCAAAGGTATAGTTACATACTATAGTAAAAGAATACCAAAAGTGTAGTCATAATGTGTAGTAAAAGTGTACCAAAAGTGTACTTAGAACAGTGTAGGGAAAGTGCATCAAAAGTGTAGTCAGAAAGTGTAGTAAAAGTGTACCAAAAGTGTAGTCAGAAAGTGTGGTAATGTATCAAAATGCATACAAAAGTACTAAAAGTGTAGTCAGAAGGAGTAGTAAAAATAGTAGTAAAAGTGTATTGAAAAGCATATAAAAGTGTACCAAAAGTGTAGTTAGAAAGTGTAATAAAAGTGTACCAAAAAGCGCACAAAAGTGTAGTCAGAGACTTAGCAAAATTGACATTGTACTGAGTTTCATTTTTGATAAGCTGAGTTTGATTTCTCAAACATATATAAGTTCTCCACTCTCCAACTTTTTTCTCACACTCTCTTTCCCCTCAATCACTATCATCTTATGTTACTTTTACTTTAATACTTTATTTTATATTTTAATGGCATATGATTATCAATTATATATAGACTTTGATTAATTATCCGCTTTTTTAAGATTATGTGATTATGTTATATAATGATTATGTAATACATTGACTTCAAATTGTATTTTGAATAATGAAAATTTATTTTTATTGAAGCTACTGTAGAAGCTGTTCAGTCTGTAAGATTTGTTCAATCTATTAGTGTTTGTCCAGTCTGTGATATTTGTGCAGACCCCTAACTTGCTGGAATGATTGAAGTAACTGTATATTCTATTCAGGCTGGTCCAGACTGGGCAATGACATCCCTAGCTTGCTGATGCTTGTTTATACATGGACTAAATTATGGGAGTTCCATGTCCCTCAGCTACCCCAGAATGGCAATAAAGTCTATCATTCCACTATCAATGGAAGATAAACTAGCAGGATTCACCATATCTGTTCTAAGTGGCTGTGAAATCAACAAGATAGAATTGAGATGATCTGACATGTTTGATCCTTGGAAAAAAACAGAATATATATGTATGAGATCAGGAAGATGAGAGATAAGTGTTAGAATTTTAATCATACTGTTAATGAATCCTAGACTGAACATACAAGAAACAGAAGATACTTGAAACTGATCAAGGTTAGCCAGACTTAGACCAATTGGATATATATGGACTAAATGGACCAGACTCAGACTGACACAGGACATGATGGTCTTGAACATGGATCTCCAGCCCCTGGTGGCTGACATGTACAATGAGTAATATATAATGCTATAGCTGCATAGTTGTGCCCCCATTTGAGTCACAACTTGTTCAATGGCAAACATGATTAAAAGATCTCTACACTACTTCAGATCACTATGTGCAGTCACCCTTTCCAATATAGCCTTCTTCATCATCTTCACATTCATTAATGCCACTCCACAGTTGCTGTCTCATGAGCAGGTCCACACTTGTTTACTTTGCTATCAGTGCAATCCCATCCACTGTATCATTCTTAATCTCAGTTATCTGTGTGTGGATTTTGCCTAGGAATGATGGAGACTCATTTGAGTCATGGTTGGGCAGATGGTGGCTGGGGTTTTTTATGTGGTGTGCTTCACTGTATAGGATGGGATGGGTGTAAACACCCTGCTTCTGAAAGCTGAAGGTGAGCTGATTCACCATTATTTTCAATGTTGATCAAAATGTGCATAGGCACAGTCAAGGCTGTGTTGTGTGGAATTGGTGCTATGGTCTTCCTAATGCATTTCTATGTTATCCTCACCACTGCAACTTGAATAGCCTCAGGCCATAAAGACATCTTTCTTTCTTGGTTCATGACTATGTTATGTACTGGCAGGGGGCAGGGTCCAACAGGCAGCATCAGCAAACTAAGGGTTTACTCTCCAGACTCCACAGTTAGTACAGATGTGATAGCATTCACAGCTTTGACAGAGATTTACTCTATATGAGGTTTAATCTTCTTAACTACACTTTGACTATGCTTTGTAGCCATAATAAAGCATAGTAAACATATAGTAACAAAGAGTAGTTATAAAGTATAGTTAAAGTTAGTCAAATTATAGTATATTAAAACTATATTTGAAGTATATTGAAAAAGCATATAAAAGTGTAGTAAAACCATAGTTAGAAAGTGTAGTAAAAGCATATTAAACAATATATTAATAGTACATAAAAAATGCATGCAAAACTATGGTCAAGTGAAGCAAAAAGTCTATTGAAAGTATATCAAAAGCATATCAAAATTATAGTTACAAAGTGTAGTAAAAACATTCTAAAAGATATATCAATGGTGTATTAAAAATATATACAAAACCTTAAGAAAACTGTGATTGTAAAAGTATGTCAGAAAGTGTATTAAAAGTGTATTAAGAATGTATAAAAGTACTGAAATTAAAAGATGTAGTAAAAATGTATGAAAAAGTCTACAAGAGCATAGCAAAGGTATAGTTACATACTATAGTAAAAGATTACCAAAAGTGTCAACAAACTTCTTGATCTTCACGGTGCAAACCAGATGATTGGAAGTAATATTTGTTGCAACCTTTATGCATTACATACGCATTTTTTGAAACTATTCATGTCACTCATCGTATGCCGTCTGTGCACGGCTCTACTCTACGTTCGCTCAGATCCCATTTTCCATTAGATTACCATATTCAGCCACTACAGTTAGCTAACCACGATCGCTGAGTCGTTCATGCCTTTCCTCCAGTCTCCGAGTCCGATACCACGTCGACCAGTGGAGGTGAGGCATACCTACACTCTACAACTCACATACTACAGTCCTTACAGACTTTTCATCCCGACTCGGAGGTGCCCCAACATGGACATCAATAATCGGCGGTGCCTTGGATACCACTGCTTCCAAGATTGGTTGTGACATAGGAATTGATGCCAATGATGCACCAACACCAGCTTGAATTCGTTGGAACGATGGCTACTAATTGGCAAGACTTCCCTGGAGTCATCCAGCGGAATCACTCCAGTACGATTATAAATGGATGTGATGAATGATGACTCGAGTCCACGACATCATGCTCTTTTGGTCACCGAATTGCGCTCATAACCCAGATTCGCTCCAAGTCTTGATTCATCATTTGATCTCTATGATGTGGTGTACCAAAAGCGTCACATGGCCATCCTGCTGTACGGATAAGGTTTTGGATCACATCTTTCCTGCGAGCTTGAAATATAATTCACTCCGCCTAGCCCATATCGTGGAGAACCGTGAGTCATGTCCACACTGACCCCTGCGTATATCCAGTGGCTCAGCCAGCAGCAGATAAACAAGGTATGCCACACGGTCAGAGAGAGCGTTCCGGTTTATGCTCATTTTCGTCCAGTATTTGAGAGGTATGACGCAACCACCAAGTTTTCTACCTTGTGCTGACATTTCGTGCCTCACGAGTTGCTCCTTTATCGATATGGGTAAGTCCGTTGTTTACCAATCACAATGGAAGCTCCAACGGATGACCAGATACTGGATTATTTTCTCACTTTTGAAGAAGAGGTGCGCAGACTTTCTCGTGGACATGACCGTTCTAACGCTCAACACCATTCCTAAGGTACGACTGATAACTAGGAAGGAGAAATGGGCGATTGCACATGTGATGTATATTCCTGCCCGATTTTCTCCGTCGATGAGCGTACCGTGTAATACGTTTACTTCTTCTTGAAGTATTGAACGTTCTGACATGTCTTTCAGATGGGTTTGTGCCAAATAGCCCGCTTGCATCTGTAGGTCGACCGGTCTTGTCATCGTCGCAGCTCTGACGCATAGCAGTGCACCGTGCTCCAAAATCTCAATGACTTTGAGTGCTGGATAATTGATTCGGTGGAGAGGAACAAGAAGCCAAGACATTTCAGACGTTCTATATTTCGCCATGGTTGCCGCCGAGGGTATGCTAGACACTATTGAAACGCAGAGACGTGCTCATGGTTGTCATCTAGGACTGCTCTTGATCCGAACCATGGCATTGCGGAGTCACAGAAAGATCGTCTGTTACGCTCTCATTGCCACTTACTGTGCAAGTCGTCAAAAGTGGCTCGGGATGTAAATGGGACTAACATGTTCACCGTCGTCATGCTCGTTCCCAACGTGTTTCTGACCTTGACGCGGTCCGTCGTCGTCTCTACAGACAGAACCGACCCAGTGATGACCTCTCCCAGGGCAGTCCATCCTCGATTATCTCACAGTTCTCTCCTTTGCGACGCTCACCTTTTCCGAGCTCGGTGAGTGCTGGACACGACTCGGAGCGTGTTTGGAATCACGTCGTTCTTGCCAGTCGTGCTCTCCCTGGCCCTCCTTCACGCCTACAACGTCTTACCATCCCGGTTTTTGGACGACGACCCGAGTCACGTCCGCCGTCGCTCGGGGACGACGTGTTGTACGCCTCGTCCATATTGCGTACGTCGTCGTTCCCCGCGTCCGACGCGCCCACGCAGCCCGCTGATTCTCTGAACCACGCAAGTGACGTCCGTTGTCAACATCACCGTCTTTCTCCTCCCCGGTCCGTCCTCTGACGCCCGTCGCTCACTCACGCTTCGGACGCTGACCCTCGGCACTGCTCAGATCGTGAACAGCGTCGGCGGCGTTGCTCTCGACGTGAGTGGGTCCCGAGGCTCGCATCTCGTCATGTCATCAACTCTCTCTCTCTCTCTCTCTCTCTTTCTCTCTGACACACGCAGGTTTCAAGTCGTGTTGCACGGCGTGCTCGCGTCCCGGATTCTCTTCCATCTGCGGGACACGATTCGGCATGCATCAGGCGGAGCATCAGGCGGACGTCGTCGTCTTCGGCGCGTCGTCCTTGTCCAGCATCCAGTTCGCGTCTCGGAGGGCGCACGACGTTAGGAGGTCAGAGTCGGATTCGAACGCGTTTACTTCAAGAGGGTCGGGCGTAGAATCTGTTTGCGTGACCTGGAATTCTCTCGTTGAACGGAGACACGTTTTATTCGGTGGATCGTACTACGTCTGACCCGAACCATGTCGTCGCCAGATCTCGCTCGAGGAGGTTCATGTCGTGAAGCAAGAGAGATCGATCATCCGGATGTCGTCGTCCGTCTTCATCAAGCGATGACGAACACCGAACGCGCTTCCATACCGTCCACTGTGTCCACACCATTCTAGATGTACACTAGTCCCCCAAGGGTACTAACCGGTCCCGAACCACGCACGACTCACGCGTGCGCCTGCGGATCGATCAAATCGAGCTCCCGCACGTCCACGCCTTCAAACGACCGATTCTTGACCCTCCGACTCTCCAGTTCGCGTTTCGTCAGATAGAGATGGAGGAGGTGCACGCAATCCTTGACCTGTCCCTCCCATCAGCGCGAGCCGTCGACGACAACGAAACGCCGACGTACGATCGTAAACAATCCCAGCCCCAACGAATTTCGCCACCTGTCGATCCGGTCAGACGACGACGTCGTCGTCGTCCAAAAAAAGGGGGTGACAACGCACCACACGGGATCACATTCCGCCCAGGCATACTTAGTGCGCCGGTGATTAAACCATCGGCAAGGCTCCCTGCGACGCTAACGAACGGGTCTGTGACAAGCGACTGTTGGTGTTTATCAGTAGTCCATAAGAGCTGAAGTGTCTTGGTGTCCCACAGCTT